>JAIOJX010000029.1:108708926-108873926 GCA_022376925.1 Tragulus kanchil | reverse complement strand
CTTTGACTCCGATACATCATGCGCCTTAGATGGAATCTTTACCTTATTTCTCTTTGGGTGTCTGAAACACTTTGACCTGCTCAGTTCTTCTTGTCTTCTCTGGGATATGGAAATACTTTTCAAGAAAGAAGCGAAGAGTCCTTTGGTTTTGCTAGGTATGTTTAAAATATGGGAAGGGTCAATAACTTTCCGACTACCCGGTCATGAGCCATGACATTCAATGACCGAGATGATGTAGACCTATTTTACATACAAGATGATCCTGCTGTCCTGCTGATAATCTTGAAGACAAACGCCCCTCCTTAGCTAAGAATCAGCTTTCAACTTTGCATCATTCCTACTGTGTAGGATGTCCAGTGACTCACAAGACTGTTCTTGAAAGCTAGCCCTGAAAGCTAATTAAAATCTTTTCTGGTGGATAAAGGGAGATTTGGGAGAAGAGTCGCCATGATTGTTTTCCCGAAGAATTTAATTTATAACCAGTGTTTTCCTAGCTGAATGTTATTTTCCAGTGCACCCAGTGATAAGAAGCAACATCTGTTTTCCCTTCGATAGTATAAGAAGGCTCTGCATGGGGCTGAGTGTACACAGTCCATGTAAATCTATTGTTATTCTCATTTCTTTTTTCGTCCCTGGGCCTGGTCCATTTGCCATGTACCATCCAGCAAACAGCTGACACATACTAACTATTAGGGACCCCAGCCTAATTGTGAGGGCTTGAAAGCTCTACTACGTTTGCCTTCTAGGATGAATCGTAAGCCTCTGCACACCACAGTACCACAGTACCACTCTTGTTTTGCATTTTTACAGCAGCAGACTGTTGTGCCAGAGGGTTGCTTGATGTTAAAAATATAGTCAGGATGAAGTACAGTGTTTCTTCTTCCCCTTCTTTGCCTGGAATGATGTTGCCTTCCTTAGTGATAAAGCGTGCAGTTACTTATAGAATAACTATCGGTAGATACTATTTTAGCTTGGAAGCAGAAATTAGCAAATTTTAGATGCACCAGGGGAGCTCGGAGCTGGCACCCTTGGTGAAGCGGGATGGGGAAGATGGCGGAGCTGTCCATTGCAGCCCTCCACCGCTCTGCCAGGGTGTGAGGGACCCTAGCCGGATGGGGTTAACAGGCCACTCTGTTCAGATGTCTGCTTTGTGCCCCACAGCCCTCTTGGAACAGAGATCACGATGACACGGCATCTACCCGCTCAGGAGGAACCCCGGGCCCTTCCAGCGGGAAACCCCGGGGGAGTTCTTCTTGTCTTCTCTGGGATATGGAAATACTTTTCAAGAAAGAAGCGAAGAGTCCTTTGGTTTTGCTAGGTATGTTTAAAATATGGGAAGGGTCAATAACTTTCCGACTACCCGGTCATGAGCCATGACATTCAATGACCGAGATGATGTAGACCTATTTTACATACAAGATGATCCTGCTGTCCTGCTGATAATCTTGAAGACAAACGCCCCTCCTTAGCTAAGAATCAGCTTTCAACTTTGCATCATTCCTACTGTGTAGGATGTCCAGTGACTCACAAGACTGTTCTTGAAAGCTAGCCCTGAAAGCTAATTAAAATCTTTTCTGGTGGATAAAGGGAGATTTGGGAGAAGAGTCGCCATGATTGTTTTCCCGAAGAATTTAATTTATAACCAGTGTTTTCCTAGCTGAATGTTATTTTCCAGTGCACCCAGTGATAAGAAGCAACATCTGTTTTCCCTTCGATAGTATAAGAAGGCTCTGCATGGGGCTGAGTGTACACAGTCCATGTAAATCTATTGTTATTCTCATTTCTTTTTTCGTCCCTGGGCCTGGTCCATTTGCCATGTACCATCCAGCAAACAGCTGACACATACTAACTATTAGGGACCCCAGCCTAATTGTGAGGGCTTGAAAGCTCTACTACGTTTGCCTTCTAGGATGAATCGTAAGCCTCTGCACACCACAGTACCACAGTACCACTCTTGTTTTGCATTTTTACAGCAGCAGACTGTTGTGCCAGAGGGTTGCTTGATGTTAAAAATATAGTCAGGATGAAGTACAGTGTTTCTTCTTCCCCTTCTTTGCCTGGAATGATGTTGCCTTCCTTAGTGATAAAGCGTGCAGTTACTTATAGAATAACTATCGGTAGATACTATTTTAGCTTGGAAGCAGAAATTAGCAAATTTTAGATGCACCAGGGGAGCTCGGAGCTGGCACCCTTGGTGAAGCGGGATGGGGAAGATGGCGGAGCTGTCCATTGCAGCCCTCCACCGCTCTGCCAGGGTGTGAGGGGACCCTAGCCGGATGGGGTTAACAGGCCACTCTGTTCAGATGTCTGCTTTGTGCCCCACAGCCCTCTTGGAACAGAGATCACGATGACACGGCATCTACCCGCTCAGGAGGAACCCCGGGCCCTTCCAGCGGGGGCCACACGTCACACAGTGGGGACAACAGCAGTGAGCAAGGTAGGAGAGCTGTCCTGAATTCTCTTGCTCCTTGTATCATTTTCTGGGGTTCAAAAATTAGAAATGTCCAGTGAGTGACTCTTGATACAATTTTTCCTAGAACATAAGCCCTGTATAATATGAGAGCTGGCTCATCTTGTCTCGTTCCCCCTGACCCCCTTCTTCTTTCTCTGCCATTCCCGCTGCCTAGCTGCTTGTCAGTTGGCCACCTTCACAAAACAGGGTCGGTGAATTGAGATGAGAGAAGCAGATCGGACACTTGAGTGGGTGAAAATAGTGTGCCACGAATACCCTGCTGTGCAAATAACAAAAGTGTTATTATTACTTACCCTTAGAGGCTTTTCCAGAAATCATGAAGAAACACCCACCAGGATTCCAATGGAATGGTCTCTTAAGATGCTTAGAAGGCTTGGGCCTTTCAGAAACCCATGTTGGGCTTCCCTCTTCACTAGGTTGAAGCCATTCTTCTGGATTTGCTTCTTTGAATCTCTTAAGTGCTTGACTTCATGCAAAGTCAGACAAAAGGGAATCCAGATGAAATGGAAAGTAACCAGGTTCATTTCATTACTGTCGTTCTTGGAGCACACATACCTATGGGTGCATTTGGGTGTCCATGGATGTGCATGTCTGACTATCACTGGTGGGAGATAAAGTTTAAGCATAAAGTTAAGCTTCAGCAATAAGGTGAATGAGGATTTAGGTGTCTTGCACTGCTTTTGATGAGACCTACTGCAGGGGATTTTGTGTTCAGTTCGTGCAACCAAAGTTTAAAAGAATATTCTCTCTCTGAATATAAACAGACGGCTTTATTGAAGTTGACTCCGAGCCCGCAGTAGGTACATACTTTAAAATATGCTTTTATGATCATGTTTCACTGGAGTGCTGTTACCCAACAAAATAATTTTGTTTTCTAACCGAATCAGGCTATACAACGAGAATTGCAAAGTCTATAATGAATCGCACATAATTAGTTTGACAAGGGGGCTTCCCTGGTGGCTCAGACAGTAAAGAATCCTCCGGCAATGTAGGAGAGCCAGGTTCAATCCCTGGGTTTGTAAGGTTCCCTGGAGAGGGGAGTAAAAGAAACAGGAAAGTCTCTTTTGAGGGGAGGAGGTATATGTATGGGTTTTGGACTGGGAATAACTTCTATACATAGAATTTTAAGCATTTGAGATAGCTTATTGTTCAGAGAAAAGTTGCTGACTTCATCACAACTCTGTCTAGTAAAACTGGAGCCTGGAATAGTAAACTGGTTCAGAGCTGAGGCAGAAACAGGTAACCTCTGACCTCTGCCTTTTACTGCAAAATGGTATGCAGCGTAAATCCACAGGGCCTCTTTCCTTTCAAGTGTGCTACGTATACGTTATAGTGTCTCTGTTCACAGTGCTGTAGTTAAGATGAGGTCAATATTTCCATATAAAGCTCTACTTTCAGAATTCAGCTTGCCCCATGAATTTTCAGAAAGGTGTAAATGGAATCTCAATTCTTCCTGCTGTACTCCAGAGTTACTACATGGGATCATAGCCTCATGTTTCATTTGTTTGTTTCCATTTCTTTTTTCATGTCTTGCTTTTTTTTTTTTTTTTTAATGTATCACCCACCAGGTAGGTAGTTTAGCTGCTATTTTTTTTTTTTTTAAGATTTATTTATTTATTTATTTTTGGGCGGGGGTCGGGTTGGGGAGGGAGGGGAGCAGGCAGGCCACTTCTATTGGTCTTTCGTTTCTCTCTGTTCATCCATCTTTGTTCTTTGGCTCCTGTGGGCCTCCCATTGCGGTGGCGTCTGTCGTTGCAGAGCGCCGGCTCTGGGCGCATGCGCTCCAGAGCTCTGGCTCAGTAATTGGACACATCAGTCCAGCTGCTCCGCGGCACGTGGGATCTTCCCAGGCCAGGGCTCAAACCGACGCCCCTTGCACTGCAAGGCGGTGTCCTTACCCACTGGACCACCAGGGGAAGCCCTAGCTGCTACTTTGAAGGCTTGTAAACTGCTGCAGTGTATTTGAATTTAAAACGGAAAGATACATTTTTCCAAAACATCATCTGATCAAAGGATTTTCAGAGGGCAAATGCCCCACCCCAGTCTTCTCCTCTGATGCATCAGAACAAGGAATCAGAAATTTCTCAGGTTCCTTTTCTTCTTCAACAAGTGTTCTCCAAAGGCCAATTTAATAATGGATGTGATTGTAAGCTTTATATCCTTCACATTACTGGAGTTTTCTATCTGCATTGTTTCTCTTTCTGGATTTTTTTTTTCATATAAAACCATCAGCTCTTTTCTCCTTTTAAAGCATTTTCACATAAACTGTCTCATTCGAATGGAACCTACCTGAAAACAATCCTGCCATCCTGGGCAGTATATAAAACAGGTCTAGCCCATTTGACAGATGAGGAATGGGAGGTCTGGATGAGCTGGACGATTTGCTGAAGCTCTGGGGCAACATCAGACCTAAGATTTCAGTTTCCTGATTATTTATAAGACTCTTCTCATCATGTGCTCTTTCTAGGAGAGAAAGAGAGTCACATATTTCCGTGGTCATCACAGGGAAGATTTTGGTGCTGATCCCTCCTCCCTCTGACTCCCCCCACCAGCTGGACCACAGAGGTGGTGGTGGGAGTCACACCTTCTGCGCCCCCCTCCCCCTCCCACCGGGCCTCCTGAGCTGTATGATTTATTCCCTGCTAAATACAGAATGATGCCTGGAAGTGTTGCTTCAACAACTTCTGTGCATTTCCATGCCAACCACGACCCGTCTCAACTTCCCCCCACCCCCACCCCTTTTTTTCATCTCTGGGACCTGTGGAGCTGAATCTTCGTGCAGCCTTCGGATTAGCTGTGCACAGTGGCTTTTTCGTGTTCTCCTGTCTGCCTTTTTGGAAGGCATTCCTGTCGGGCCCTCCCATTGCGGTGGCGTCTGTCGTTGCAGAGCGCCGGCTCTGGGCGCATGCGCTCCAGAGCTCTGGCTCAGTAATTGGACACATCAGTCCAGCTGCTCCGCGGCACGTGGGATCTTCCCAGGCCAGGGCTCAAACCGACGCCCCTTGCACTGCAAGGCGGTGTCCTTACCCACTGGACCACCAGGGGAAGCCCTAGCTGCTACTTTGAAGGCTTGTAAACTGCTGCAGTGTATTTGAATTTAAAACGGAAAGATACATTTTTCCAAAACATCATCTGATCAAAGGATTTTCAGAGGGCAAATGCCCCACCCCAGTCTTCTCCTCTGATGCATCAGAACAAGGAATCAGAAATTTCTCAGGTTCCTTTTCTTCTTCAACAAGTGTTCTCCAAAGGCCAATTTAATAATGGATGTGATTGTAAGCTTTATATCCTTCACATTACTGGAGTTTTCTATCTGCATTGTTTCTCTTTCTGGATTTTTTTTTTCATATAAAACCATCAGCTCTTTTCTCCTTTTAAAGCATTTTCACATAAACTGTCTCATTCGAATGGAACCTACCTGAAAACAATCCTGCCATCCTGGGCAGTATATAAAACAGGTCTAGCCCATTTGACAGATGAGGAATGGGAGGTCTGGATGAGCTGGACGATTTGCTGAAGCTCTGGGGCAACATCAGACCTAAGATTTCAGTTTCCTGATTATTTATAAGACTCTTCTCATCATGTGCTCTTTCTAGGAGAGAAAGAGAGTCACATATTTCCGTGGTCATCACAGGGAAGATTTTGGTGCTGATCCCTCCTCCCTCTGACTCCCCCCACCAGCTGGACCACAGAGGTGGTGGTGGGAGTCACACCTTCTGCGCCCTCCTCCCCCCTCCCCACCGGGTCTCCTGAGCTGTATGATTTATTCCCTGCTAAATACAGAATGATGCCTGGAAGTGTTGCTTCAACAACTTCTGTGCATTTCCATGCCAACCACGACCCGTCTCAACTTCCCCCCACCCCCACCCCTTTTTTTCATCTCTGGGACCTGTGGAGCTGAATCTTCGTGCAGCCTTCGGATTAGCTGTGCACAGTGGCTTTTTCGTGTTCTCCTGTCTGCCTTTTCTGGAAGGCATGGATGTGTAAGCCATGCCAGTATTTGGCCCGTAGTGCATGTCCTAAATAGTTATTTACACAGTTTGAGTCCATTTTAGTCAACTGAGTAAATAACAACCCTCTTCAGAAGATTTATAAATCCATAAATATGTCTTTATACATACCCAATAGACAGAAATAACTCAGTCTGTCAAGAACATATCTAAAGAGGTGTTTCCCCCACAGACGGGAGTAATACATATTTTAAAACTTTCTCTACTATATTATTTGTACTGCATTTCTCTTTCCCTTATTCTTTTTCAATGTTTGCCACTTTATTATGGCACCCAGGTTACAAAATAAAGGGGAAAAAATCCCCTAGGCTTTGGTCCTCTGTTAAACAACCTTGTCTGCGGTGCAAGGTAGGTGTGTGACGGGCTCTGTCTCAAGCAAACCCTGTTCTTTTGCACTTTAAGAGTAAAGAAAAGAGAAATGGGTCATCTGGGAAATTGTAATGTTCTGATAGGTTTCAAAATACAGTAACAGTTCCTAGTGAGATTTCCAGCAATTTGGGGAATTTTGAGCACCTGATGATTCACTGAGTGAGTCGGTCTTATGGTTGCTAGAGAAGTTTTTAGTCCACGTATTTACCTGAGCATAAACAATAAAGTACAGAATCCAATCCTGGTCATTCTGAAGAGACTATACATGAAGTTTTTAAGTTTTTCAAACGTATTACCATGAGTATAATAAGAGAGAAAGAGAGTCACATATTTCCGTGGTCATCACAGGGAAGATTTTGGTGCTGATCCTCCTCCTCTGACTCCCCCACCAGCTGGACCACAGAGGTGGTGGTGGGAGTCACACCTTCTGCGCCCTCCTCCCCCCCCACCGGGTCTCCTGAGCTGTATGATTTATTCCCTGCTAAATACAGAATGATGCCTGGAAGTGTTGCTTCAACAACTTCTGTGCATTTCCATGCCAACCACGACCCGTCTCAACTTCCCCCCACCCCCACCCCTTTTTTTCATCTCTGGGACCTGTGGAGCTGAATCTTCGTGCAGCCTTCGGATTAGCTGTGCACAGTGGCTTTTTCGTGTTCTCCTGTCTGCCTTTTCTGGAAGGCATGGATGTGTAAGCCATGCCAGTATTTGGCCCGTAGTGCATGTCCTAAATAGTTATTTACACAGTTTGAGTCCATTTTAGTCAACTGAGTAAATAACAACCCTCTTCAGAAGATTTATAAATCCATAAATATGTCTTTATACATACCCAATAGACAGAAATAACTCAGTCTGTCAAGAACATATCTAAAGAGGTGTTTCCCCCACAGACGGGAGTAATACATATTTTAAAACTTTCTCTACTATATTATTTGTACTGCATTTCTCTTTCCCTTATTCTTTTTCAATGTTTGCCACTTTATTATGGCACCCAGGTTACAAAATAAAGGGGAAAAAATCCCCTAGGCTTTGGTCCTCTGTTAAACAACCTTGTCTGCGGTGCAAGGTAGGTGTGTGACGGGCTCTGTCTCAAGCAAACCCTGTTCTTTTGCACTTTAAGAGTAAAGAAAAGAGAAATGGGTCATCTGGGAAATTGTAATGTTCTGATAGGTTTCAAAATACAGTAACAGTTCCTAGTGAGATTTCCAGCAATTTGGGGAATTTTGAGCACCTGATGATTCACTGAGTGAGTCGGTCTTATGGTTGCTAGAGAAGTTTTTAGTCCACGTATTTACCTGAGCATAAACAATAAAGTACAGAATCCAATCCTGGTCATTCTGAAGAGAGTATACATGAAGTATATAGTCAAGAAAATGCCAACGATATTCTTCTTCAGAGATTTAATGTTTATTCATGATATACTCAGTGGTAAAGAATCTGCCTGTTATGCAAGATACAAGGCTTCGATTCCTGGGTTGGGAAGATCCCCTGGAACAGGACATGGCAGCCCACTCCAGTAGTCTTGCCTGGCGAATCCATGGACAGAGGGGCCTGGTGGGTTACACAGTGCATGGGGTCGCAGAGAGTCAGACACAACTGAAGCAATGGAGCATGCATGCACTTATAATTTGCATAATATATCTCTCAAATTATTTATCATGGCAACCCTTATTATGTGATCCACATTCATTTCATATTAGCACTTGGTGTCCCTTGCAGGAAATTGATTCCTTAATAGCGAAGGGCCTTTCAATGGGCATTTCCAAGCATCTGTAATTTGGTTGGGGGTTCTGCTGCTGTGGCCGCAACACTGATTTTGTCTACTTTTTAACTTTCCTCAAAGCACTTCTGGAGATGTGAGACTGGGTTCTTATTTTCACCCTGTCAATGATTTGCTGTTTTCCCAGTTCAGAAGAGACAGAAGGAAAGCTCAGAAATCTGGAGTCACTGTCAGTCACCTCCACAGCCTCGGTCTCTTGCCTTTGTAGCTGCTTTAGGATGCAGTGTTCTCAGGACGTAAGATGAGGTGCCAATGGGCAGATACTGGGCTCTTTCCTGTGTCTTTTTTTTTTTTTAACAGAATTTTGACTGAGGATTGCAGGTCTATGGTTATTTGTTATTATTTTTGTCATTTCATTTACTTATTTTATTTTTAGCTGCACTAGGGGGATGCATGAAGTGGGGTGAGGTGGGTTGGGTAGGTGGTGGCTATCCTTTGTTGCATTGTGTGTGGCTTCTCCTGTTGCCTAGCACCAGCTCCAGACCCCTTGGGCTTCAGGAGTTGCAACGTATAGGCTCAGTAGTTGCCCCACTGCATGGGGAATCTTCCTGGACCAGGGTTTGAACTGGTGTCCCCTGCATTGCAAGGTAGATTCTTAACCACTGGAACACCAGGGAAGTCTCTCATGTGTCTTTTCTTTTATCCTACTGTGTGCAGCTGCCCTACTGACCGTAATTACAGTCTCTTCTAGGAAGTGTGTGGTTTGGACAGGGAGAACACCAAGCACATCCAGTCCTTTCCTTGCTAGATTTGTTGTCTCTCCCCTACCCCCTGCCCTGGAAGGGCTTCCAGAGTCACTCTGTATGTAACTCATAAGCAGAAATAGTTGGACTGCACATTTTGAGTTTGGGCACATCTCTGTTTAGGGTTGAAAATCAAGAGAGATGAATACATGATAGCAATGAATTTGCCCACCAGTCAGTATAGGTATTTCATCCCTGTTTGTGGAGGATGTCAGGGAGGTCCAGAGAGGCTGAGAGATGTACTCACAGTTACATTCTGGCTAGTGATACAGCAGGGACTTGAACCCATGCAGTCTGACTCCATAGCCCAAAATGCTCCTTGCCTAGGAATGGGAAAACAGATCCCGGGTGGACCATTGTCTCTGTTGTTATCAGTTCAAGGACTCTGCTCCCCAGGGTCTGAGCTGGGCTTGGAGTGGTTCTCTGTAACTGGGGTGACAGAGCTGTGAATAAAACAGTCAGTGTTAGCCTCAGAGGGGTTCTGCTCTGCCAGTTTTGAGTGTTGAGTAGAAGGTGATGGAGCTATTTCTAGAGCAGCAGGATGCTTGATATGATTAATTTGTATTATGTATGAAGAGCTTCTTCCATTGCACTCATTCAAAGATTTATTGAATCGAGAAGAGAAGCCTAGAAAACAAGGACATTTTTCTCACAGAACATTTCCCACTTCAAGCTCATATTTCCTCTTTTGTGAGGAGGAAGAAACGTCTGATTGCTACATTGGAATTTGATGTGACACGTTTCAGCTCTAAGGAACTTCGCTGGCATCTAGAATGTTTCTAAAACCCACTTATGAACTTCTTTGGGGGCCAGGGCTCAGATCAACGATGGTATCTCTGCTCCCACTTAAAAAAAAAAAAAAGCAAAACCAGCATGCTTCTTTAAAGAGGAACAATGGAAAAGTACAGCTACTTGTTTGTAATAATGTATCACTAGTTGCCATTGCTTCCCGTGGCCCTCTCCCACTCCACACCAGCTTTTGTAGGAGTTCAGACAACCTATAGGCAGAAGGCAATTCCATTTATTATTGAAGGGAATCTCAAAGCAGTCATTTCAGACCTGTGAAGCCAGCAGGGAGAGCTGAGTGAGAGCCTGTGGAGTGGGGTGGAGGGGAGAAGGAGGTAGGGAAGGGCCACATTTTGTTCCAGATGACTAAGCAACGATTTATATACCCGCTTGCCTTTTTACATGAAGAAGAAAAGTAATAACTGCCCAAACCCGGCGTTTGAAACAGTCAGCTGTCTGATGAATAATGGGGTAGGTGGGAAGGAGCTCTCTGATTGGATGTCTTAATGAGCAATTTCGCACAGAGTTTGGGCTGCAGTTCCCCTTGACCTTTGCCCTTTATTGACCAAACTGACACTTCATTTTTCACATACTTCCAATTATGGCTTGGCTCAAGTGTTGCCCTCCCTCCTTTATTTCTTTCCTATGGACAACTTGAGAGTAGTTGAGGCCACAGAAGATATTTTAATTTGAAAAATTACTGTAGCAACTCAGGTTTAGGATATCATCTGTAATCTGCAGTTTTTCAGATGAAGACACAAAGTGACTACTTCTTTATGTAACAGTTTTCTTTTCTTTTTTTAAATCCCAACTTATTTTAAAAGCAAAATGTTTATAATAATCTAAGCACCCTGAAAAGAAAGAAAAATGTTTGCAAATAGACTTTTTTTTTTAATTTCACATGTCTGTTGATCAGAGTGACTTGAATGATCTTATATTTCTTCAAACTTATTTCCTAAGCTTTGCTCTTCTCCAGGCACTTCTTGTCTTTCGATGGCACTAGAAATGCATTTTGCAAAAATACACTTTGGTGAGAAAAGCAAAATATAATTGTGATCAGAGGCCTTCGCCCTTGGACCAAGGCAGCCCTATGTTGTGCTTCAGTTACATTGAATGTTTATTGCAAATTCAAGTGTGGTCTTTGCTTGCAGGGGCAGGCAGAACAGGAAAATGATTTCCTGATGGGAAAAGTCAGGTGTAAAAAAATGGGGAAGTTATTACACTCTGCAAAGCCATGTTATCAAAAAGTTCCACATTATTAACTTATCAAACATGTTGAATTAGATGTATGGATTGAGAATTGTTTTCCCAAGAACACCCTGTACTCTAGTTGTCTTGCCTTTTATTGACTCATCAACTATGAGTAACCGTTTTCTGTTCTCCATTTGTCTGGCTTCTAGCATCATGAAAGCAGGTGGTCTTAAAACGAAGAACAAATAACTGCATAATCTAAATGGCATAACTGTTCATTTAGGGGCATGAATCTGGCCATGAGTGTTTTCACAAAAATGTGCATATTCTCCCTAATACGAGGGGGTAACATCCCTAGTAAACTTGGTCATGGGTTTTCATCTGAAAACAACTGAAGAATTCATTTGAAATTATTTACTCCCAAATAGATTTCCCTCTAACCCAGAAGTATTTGTTGCAAAGTGGATGAAGTGTTACCTACTTTATTATGTAGCCCTCCGGCATATCCATGGCACATTTTTACTATAATATGGTAATAAAAGAATACAGAAAAGGCAGACAAAGGTTCTGTCTTTTTCTGTAAGGTGACCTCTGTTATCAAGTAACTGCTTTCCTATGAGCTTATTAAAAACTCAAAAAATGAGCTTTCCATACTTCATAGGCCTTGATGTGAAAATGAGCTGTCCTGTGAGTAGTTTTCTTGATCATTTTTAGAACAATTGATTAGCCAAAGAGCTCCTGTCATTAGTTGACATTGACTGATAGCAATTTGTCACAAGCTCTGAAGGTCAGCTAGACAGTTGGAGTTTCAGCCTGTTTTTGATTGACCTTTACAGAGTCCATCCTCATGTGATGGGGTTTGAATGGGTCTGACCCTCGATTGGAGAAGACAGGGCATTAGTCAGCAGGCTCATTTCATCTACTTTCTGTTGATTGCTCATTTTTATTTATGTGTGAACTCAAGGTCTGGATAGCTTGTCAAGTTTTGTACTCTAGTTTTTTGAAACTGGAAAGGTGTGATACTTGTTAAGTATGGCCTTAAAACTGCAATTCTGCTTCCCCTCTGGTTTGTGCTGTTCCTGAGTGCTCAATCTGTGATGTAGCTTTATTGCTGAAGCTTGTTCTTGTCACCTGTGTAGATACTGGGATTTTATGGCCTATGATGGATTGGAATTTGGTTTTTGTTGTGATGGTTTTTCTTAAGAAATACCAACTTTGGTGTGCCTTGTAGGACTTTTGAAATTATATCCGCATTCTCTGACTTTCCCAGAAGTAATGGCATTGGTCTCTCAAGAATCTTGTGATAGTTTAACATAAAATAAGTCGTAAAGAACAAATAACTGCATAATCTAAATGGCATAACTGTTCATTTAGGGGCATGAATCTGGCCATGAGTGTTTTCACAAAAATGTGCATATTCTCCCTAATACGAGGGGTAACATCCTAGTAAACTTGGTCATGGGTTTTCATCTGAAAACAACTGAAGAATTCATTTGAAATTATTTACTCCCAAATAGATTTCCCTCTAACCCAGAAGTATTTGTTGCAAAGTGGATGAAGTGTTACCTACTTTATTATGTAGCCCTCCGGCATATCCATGGCACATTTTTACTATAATATGGTAATAAAAGAATACAGAAAAGGCAGACAAAGGTTCTGTCTTTTTCTGTAAGGTGACCTCTGTTATCAAGTAACTGCTTTCCTATGAGCTTATTAAAAACTCAAAAAATGAGCTTTCCATACTTCATAGGCCTTGATGTGAAAATGAGCTGTCCTGTGAGTAGTTTTCTTGATCATTTTTAGAACAATTGATTAGCCAAAGAGCTCCTGTCATTAGTTGACATTGACTGATAGCAATTTGTCACAAGCTCTGAAGGTCAGCTAGACAGTTGGAGTTTCAGCCTGTTTTTGATTGACCTTTACAGAGTCCATCCTCATGTGATGGGGTTTGAATGGGTCTGACCTCGATTGGAGAAGACAGGGCATTAGTCAGCAGGCTCATTTCATCTACTTTCTGTTGATTGCTCATTTTTATTTATGTGTGAACTCAAGGTCTGGATAGCTTGTCAAGTTTTGTACTCTAGTTTTTTGAAACTGGAAAGGTGTGATACTTGTTAAGTATGGCCTTAAAACTGCAATTCTGCTTCCCCTCTGGTTTGTGCTGTTCCTGAGTGCTCAATCTGTGATGTAGCTTTATTGCTGAAGCTTGTTCTTGTCACCTGTGTAGATACTGGGATTTTATGGCCTATGATGGATTGGAATTTGGTTTTTGTTGTGATGGTTTTTCTTAAGAAATACCAACTTTGGTGTGCCTTGTAGGACTTTTGAAATTATATCCGCATTCTCTGACTTTCCCAGAAGTAATGGCATTGGTCTCTCAAGAATCTTGTGATAGTTTAACATAAAAAAATAAGTCGTAAAGAATTCAGTGAATGAGTCTGTTATGTCAATTCATCAGAAAGTTCTGCAGCCAAGTGGTATGAAAGCTTTTTAGAAAGGTGTCTTCCTTATGGTTTCACTTTGTCTGGTGAAGATTAGAGTCAGCTTTTCTGGCTGTAACAACACTGGCCTCTAAGTGAGACTGGGATGTGGTATTTTCTGTTGTAGTGGAACTGGAAGTTAATGGTTCACAATGCTTAGTTCTTTTTTCCCAAAGCCACGAAGTAGTTTTCAAAAACACATCTCGTATAGAAGACTACATTCCACACTCATGTTAATAATATACATTTTCTTGCCTTATGTATATAGGTGACCTGTGCTTTAAAAACTCGGATATTAATATGAATTATTTAATTCAGTTTCCAAATAAGGAAAACTTTCTCTTCTCTTATGCTATTTTGACTTTCCTTTCCTCTTGATTCTGCACTGGGTTTTTAAAAAAATTTTTTTATTTTTGGCTGTGCCGAATCTTCACTTCTATGGGAGCTTTACTCCAGTTGTGGGGTTTGGGCTTTTTTTTTTTTTGCCACTTCTATTGGTCTTTTGTTTATTTCTATCTTTGTTCTTTGGCCTGTGTGGGCCTCCCATCCCAGTGGCCTCATTCGCTGCAGAGCACTGCTCTGAGCGCATGCGCTCCAGAGCTCTGGCATGGTAGTTGGACACATCGGTCCAGCTGCTCTGCAACACGTGGGATCTTCCCAGACCAGGGATCGAACCGGCGCCCCGTGTACTGCAAGGTGGTGTCCTTACCCACTGGACCACCAGGGAAGCCCTCTGCATTGAGGTTTTTTTTTTTTTTGCCACTAAGTCATGGCTGTTTTTTTTTTTTTTGTTGTTGTTGTTTTTAAAGCTGCTCTCTCTCTCTCTCTCTTTTCTTTTCCCCATCATGCCTCTTTAACTTATATTTATTTTCATCCATCTTTTTATTCTTTGGCGTGTGGGTCTCCCACTGCAGTGCCCCTCTCATTGCAGAGCACCAGCTCTGGGCGCATGTGCTTCAGACTGTTGGTTCTCAATTGGACACACTGGCCCAGTCACTCCTCCACATATGGGATCTTCCCAGGCCAGGGATCGAACCAATGGCTCTTGCACTGCAAGGCGGACTCTTTACCCACTGGACCACTAGGGAAGCCCTGCACTGAGTTTTAAATAACAAGCAGTAACTTGCTTTTCAGGTCTATCTTCCTAGGCATCACAGGGCCACCACACACAGCCTGGCACAGCTGAAGCACGTGTTTTGGTTTCTACTCAAGAAAATAAAGCAGGAGAGAATCCATTGTCCCTGGTAGTGGATTCTTCCTACGGTGTCATTCTTGGCAAGGCAACAGTGAGGAAGTTAATTTTAGGGAAGCATCCATTTAATATAGTCCAAGGAGATAAAAAGAGGCTAAAATTGTAATCACTTCTTGCAGACGAGCCAAAATATGATCACAAGTTGTATTTAAGGGGGAAATGTAAATTTATACCCTTAAGTCAAATCATCAGAAATGAATTAAGCACTTACTGTGTGGATGGTGCCCTGTGTGAGGCTATTAAAATGAGTAGGTCATAATATTTGCCCTCAGAAAGCTCGTGTGTGCTACCAAGAGCATTAAGTATATGAAGGTGAAAAATCCACTAAATACTGAATATTCTTAGGAAGCTATGAGTGTATTTGTTTCACAATACACCAGTGACCCATATACACTGATTTCTGTAGTCAAGGCTGTTGACTGAAACACAGAGTGAGTGCGAGTTGGTCTAACTGGCAGATGGACACTTCTACTTTGGTCCTCACAGTGCCATGTAAGTTCAGCATCTCTGAGGCCATATAAGGCCAACTGTGACCCAGTTTTCTCATGTGGCCACCAAGGGCCTCTGCTGTTTAAACTGGTGGGGGTCATCATTGTTTTCTCTCCCTTTAGTCAAATGCCTGCTGACTCATACTAATCTTCTTCAAGGAATCTTGACATTTTGATAGGGAGGGAGATCTCTTTGGCAGTTTGGTGAAGTCAATGGATACCTTGTCAGAATAATATTTTTATTAACTTACAGGATCAAATACAGTGACTTACTAGGTGGCTCAGTGGGAGAGAATCTGTGTGCCAGTGCAGAAAATGCAGGAGACACAGGTTTGATCGCTGGGTTGGGAAGATCCCCTGGAGAAGGAAATGGGAAACCACTCCAGTATCCTTGCCGGGAGAATTCATGGGGAGAGGAACCTGTCAGGCTGCAGTCCACGGGGTTGGAAAGAGTCAGATACAACTGAGTGACTGCACAAAATCAGATACTTACTATGAGGGAAACTATATTGAAATCCAGTTATCAAAATATTTAAAGAAACAAATTGTACTATAATGATATAAGGACCTTGTTTTTGTATGCATTAAATAACAAGGTCTAGCAATAATTCTGTTTCTATCATATTTTTGAAATAGTGATGAATTTAAACAGTGTCTTAAGATATTTGTAACAACTGTATTGTGGTATGTGATTATGATTTCCATGAGAGACAAAGTTACAGGTCCTACTAACAGTTCTATTGTTTGTACTTACCTAGATACACACTTGAAATAAACATTAATTCCAATTAAAGGTTATTGAGAATAAAAGATTACGTTTTTTCCCTCCCAAGCCCTTGGATCTTCTGAATTCTAAACCATGGAACCCCTTGGAGGAGACCAGGTTAAAGACATCTATACTAATTTGTGTCATCTTCAGGAAGTATTTTGTGAACCCCTGACTGGAGAAGGTGACCGTCTTTTGTGTTGTCAGGGTATCCTATGTCTTATCCTTCCTCATATTTATATTTGAGTAAGGATATGTGTGTGTGTGTATATACAAATTTTTGGCCATACCCTGTAACATGCGGATCGAACCTGCACCTCTAGTCTTAACTGTTGCCCTCGAACCCCCTTTGCGGTCTAACTGGCAGATGGACACTTCTACTTTGGTCCTCACAGTGCCATGTAAGTTCAGCATCTCTGAGGCCATATAAGGCCAACTGTGACCCAGTTTTCTCATGTGGCCACCAAGGGCCTCTGCTGTTTAAACTGGTGGGGTCATCATTGTTTTCTCTCCCTTTAGTCAAATGCCTGCTGACTCATACTAATCTTCTTCAAGGAATCTTGACATTTTGATAGGGAGGGAGATCTCTTTGGCAGTTTGGTGAAGTCAATGGATACCTTGTCAGAATAATATTTTTATTAACTTACAGGATCAAATACAGTGACTTACTAGGTGGCTCAGTGGGAGAGAATCTGTGTGCCAGTGCAGAAAATGCAGGAGACACAGGTTTGATCGCTGGGTTGGGAAGATCCCCTGGAGAAGGAAATGGGAAACCACTCCAGTATCCTTGCCGGGAGAATTCATGGGGAGAGGAACCTGTCAGGCTGCAGTCCACGGGGTTGGAAAGAGTCAGATACAACTGAGTGACTGCACAAAATCAGATACTTACTATGAGGGAAACTATATTGAAATCCAGTTATCAAAATATTTAAAGAAACAAATTGTACTATAATGATATAAGGACCTTGTTTTTGTATGCATTAAATAACAAGGTCTAGCAATAATTCTGTTTCTATCATATTTTTGAAATAGTGATGAATTTAAACAGTGTCTTAAGATATTTGTAACAACTGTATTGTGGTATGTGATTATGATTTCCATGAGAGACAAAGTTACAGGTCCTACTAACAGTTCTATTGTTTGTACTTACCTAGATACACACTTGAAATAAACATTAATTCCAATTAAAGGTTATTGAGAATAAAAGATTACGTTTTTTCCCTCCCAAGCCCTTGGATCTTCTGAATTCTAAACCATGGAACCCCTTGGAGGAGACCAGGTTAAAGACATCTATACTAATTTGTGTCATCTTCAGGAAGTATTTTGTGAACCCCTGACTGGAGAAGGTGACCGTCTTTTGTGTTGTCAGGGTATCCTATGTCTTATCCTTCCTCATATTTATATTTGAGTAAGGATATGTGTGTGTGTGTATATACAAATTTTTGGCCATACCCTGTAACATGCGGATCGAACCTGCACCTCTAGTCTTAACTGTTGCCCTGCCAGGGAAATGCCTCCTCTCTCATATACTGAAATTAGCCGTTTGTGCATCAGCCTCTCCAAGGGACTATGTCTTCTTTGTCTTTAACTCTCCTGTGCCCAGCATAGTTAAGGCACATGGCTATTGTTGGATAATTACTTGTTGAAGAGGATTGGGAACCTTTTCATGCTTTCAAACTGTGACATCATTACATTCTCCCAGGACTGATTTATTCTGAGTATCAGGTGGCTAATCACACATGATGATCTCTGTCAAAATGTAAACAGATACTGAAATCTTGCCTATTCCCACCCCAAGAGAGGCATCTTGAGCAGGGTGCTCAAGCAAAGATTCTCCAGGTAGCTCTTTCAGAAGTTGGTGGTCGATGGCTTTGGAGGTGGACCTACAGCATCCACATAGTTGCTGGTTCATGGTTGCCTACTCCCCTTGGGTTCGATCCTCTGGGCCTGAATGGGCTTCCAACAGAGGATGGGGGTACCTAGCTGGAGCATGTTGGTACCTTTTGAGGGATCTTATGGTGGGGATTAAGGATGAATTATAGGAGTAACTCTGCCACTCTGGGAGGATGGTTTTATGTCCTGTGCTGTTCCCAACAGCAGACATGATTCCATCCCCTGGGATGTGATATTTAAGCTCTGCTCCTGAATTTATGTCTCTCCCGTATGACTGCTAGCACTAATTAAGGATAGTGGTGAAGGTTTTGGCTGTTGGCCTAGCAAAAACTAACCCAAACAGTAAATTTATGCCAAGCATTTTCCTTAAAAAGAGGTAGGCGTTGTCTCTCTCTTACAATGATTGGTCCCAGAAGTGTAGTTGATAAGTTGGGTTTTGCTCAAGTGTCTGACTTTGTGGATTAGTTTAGTCTTGCAGATAATTTTCCGTAATTACTTAACCTAAAAGCATTCTGTTTGATGAGTACAATTAGTGTTGGCTTTCCCTGTTTACCGATATCAACCCATGTGCCTTCCCACCTTGGTGAAGCTCATCTTCTTTCCTAACAAACAACGAAAGAGGTAGAACTTCCTCCTACCTACTCCCATATCAAGAGAAGAAGAGAACATGACCTTGCCTAGAAAATTTAAATTTTCTTCAAAATTGTGTAATTTTAGGAAAGGAAGAATTAAAGAGTGAATACAGAAAACATTGAATTTTCCAATAGCCTTGTGGCCTAGGTTTTTAGCATTTGATCAGTGCTCTCTCTTTAAATGTTTCATTTGTTTTAGTTGGAATCTTTCCTCAAGTGCCTCTATAACAGTACGCCCATGGCAGCAGGACAGGTACGACCTTAACACCCTTTTTACTTTGACACCGTAGGTGGAAAGGACCTATCTTAATTATACAATACCTTTAGACATGATCTTTTTCATTCTATGAAAGGATCTAAGGGAAGCAAGTAAAAGTATATAGTATGCCATAGGATTCAAAAAAAAGTAGATGAAGAAATTAGAATGAAAGGCAAATAAATGAGAAGTCATTCTTGAGGGAGTATGGAACAATATGAATTATAGATTCCTGTACAGTTAAATGTTGTCTTAGTCACTCAGTTGGGTTCAACTCTGCGACCCCATGGATGGTAGCCTGCCAAGCACCTCTGTCCATGGAATTCTCCAGGTAAGAATACTGGAGTAGGTAGCCATTCCCTTATCCAGGAGATCTTCCTGACCCAGGAATTGAACCCCAGTCTCCTGCATTGTAGGTAGACTCCAGTTATTAGAAGTAGGTCATAAATTTTACTCTGAGCTTCCTAGCAGCCAAAACTGAGGAATGAAATGTAATTAGTTGCAAGATTTAGAGCATCCTTGGAAGTCACTCAAAAGAGTCACTTTGACAGGCATTAGGACCCACATGTCCTCATCCATGTAGTCCAGTGGAATGGCATAGGCTGACATCCTCAAAACACCTGTAGGACTCCTCCATAGCTCCCTCAGCTCCTCCACCCTGCCGTAAAGAGAGTAACTGCTTGATCAATATCTGACTGGTTTGTTTGGCTTTCCTGTTTACCGATATCAACCCATGTGCCTTCCCACCTTGGTGAAGCTCATCTTCTTTCCTAACAACAACGAAAGAGGTAGAACTTCCTCCTACCTACTCCCATATCAAGAGAAGAAGAGAACATGACCTTGCCTAGAAAATTTAAATTTTCTTCAAAATTGTGTAATTTTAGGAAAGGAAGAATTAAAGAGTGAATACAGAAAACATTGAATTTTCCAATAGCCTTGTGGCCTAGGTTTTTAGCATTTGATCAGTGCTCTCTCTTTAAATGTTTCATTTGTTTTAGTTGGAATCTTTCCTCAAGTGCCTCTATAACAGTACGCCCATGGCAGCAGGACAGGTACGACCTTAACACCCTTTTTACTTTGACACCGTAGGTGGAAAGGACCTATCTTAATTATACAATACCTTTAGACATGATCTTTTTCATTCTATGAAAGGATCTAAGGGAAGCAAGTAAAAGTATATAGTATGCCATAGGATTCAAAAAAAAGTAGATGAAGAAATTAGAATGAAAGGCAAATAAATGAGAAGTCATTCTTGAGGGAGTATGGAACAATATGAATTATAGATTCCTGTACAGTTAAATGTTGTCTTAGTCACTCAGTTGGGTTCAACTCTGCGACCCCATGGATGGTAGCCTGCCAAGCACCTCTGTCCATGGAATTCTCCAGGTAAGAATACTGGAGTAGGTAGCCATTCCCTTATCCAGGAGATCTTCCTGACCCAGGAATTGAACCCCAGTCTCCTGCATTGTAGGTAGACTCCAGTTATTAGAAGTAGGTCATAAATTTTACTCTGAGCTTCCTAGCAGCCAAAACTGAGGAATGAAATGTAATTAGTTGCAAGATTTAGAGCATCCTTGGAAGTCACTCAAAAGAGTCACTTTGACAGGCATTAGGACCCACATGTCCTCATCCATGTAGTCCAGTGGAATGGCATAGGCTGACATCCTCAAAACACCTGTAGGACTCCTCCATAGCTCCCTCAGCTCCCTCCACCCTGCCGTAAAGAGAGTAACTGCTTGATCAATATCTGACTGGTTTGTTTGGATGTCTGGATTTACAATCAGCCCACTCCCATTTTAACTCCTTGCTATCTAAGCTAGTTTGATTTCTGTGGCTGAAACCGATGACAGCTTGTATTCACATCGTCCATGGAGCTGATTATCTTGTGATGCCATGGGAGCTTTTCCTACCTTCCATCGCCTTCTTCTGATCAATTTGATGGTGGACCAGCTCCATTTTCCAGTCATTTTTACCTGTACTTGGGGACAAGCTTATAGGTGAGAATGCTCTTGTCCTTCTGGTTATTATCCTCTGAAACACGGTAAATGGAGCCAGAGAGATTCAGATAGGTGGTAGTTAAAATGGAGATGTTAAGGGACTCACCTGGGATACTAGGATGGTAAGGTTCAGTGGCCACAGTCTTTATGATTTCAGCCTACAAAATTGGAGGGGATTGTGTGTCATGAATATTTGCTTTACCTAGCACTCAGAACATCTTCTTACCTGAAAGCAATTCTTTTAGTTTCAATAAAAGGTGTTGTTTCTTATTATGAATTTTAAGCTTATGACAGGAATACTGGCAAAGCTAGGAAGGGTGAAGACAGAAATAGTCCCATTCACCAACTTCTGGAGTATTCATTGAGCGTCCACTGTGTAACAGCCCATTGCTAGATGTGGGTACTGAGAATGAGGGAGGCTATTCCTGGAAGCAGGAAGCTGACCGTCTACTGGCAGAACAAACAGTTTGCTCATGGCAGGTTAATAGGTCTCCTGATCCAGTGGGCTCAGCATAATTTGGAAGTAGAGGCATGACCCCTAGCAAAGTGGCAAAGATGCACTGGCTGCCTCTCTTCATCCTGAATCGATCACAGGACCCTTTCTTACGGAATGGGACTTTGATGTGAGTCCATGTCAGCCCTCCAGGGAACCACTACTGCCTCCCCCAGCGTTAGCCCTGGAAGCAGTCTGCTTTCATTCTCAGCCTCCTACCCAGCTTCCTCAAGGGGGTGAGTCTTTGATGGAGACTGGGGTGGGTGAAGAAGTAGAAAAGGATGTGAGACAGAAATTAGTTTGTGTAGAGACATGAAGGAAAGAGAAAGTGTGACATTTGGGGCTCAATATCTGACTGGTTTGTTTGGATGTCTGGATTTACAATCAGCCCACCCATTTTAACTCCTTGCTATCTAAGCTAGTTTGATTTCTGTGGCTGAAACCGATGACAGCTTGTATTCACATCGTCCATGGAGCTGATTATCTTGTGATGCCATGGGAGCTTTTCCTACCTTCCATCGCCTTCTTCTGATCAATTTGATGGTGGACCAGCTCCATTTTCCAGTCATTTTTACCTGTACTTGGGGACAAGCTTATAGGTGAGAATGCTCTTGTCCTTCTGGTTATTATCCTCTGAAACACGGTAAATGGAGCCAGAGAGATTCAGATAGGTGGTAGTTAAAATGGAGATGTTAAGGGACTCACCTGGGATACTAGGATGGTAAGGTTCAGTGGCCACAGTCTTTATGATTTCAGCCTACAAAATTGGAGGGGATTGTGTGTCATGAATATTTGCTTTACCTAGCACTCAGAACATCTTCTTACCTGAAAGCAATTCTTTTAGTTTCAATAAAAGGTGTTGTTTCTTATTATGAATTTTAAGCTTATGACAGGAATACTGGCAAAGCTAGGAAGGGTGAAGACAGAAATAGTCCCATTCACCAACTTCTGGAGTATTCATTGAGCGTCCACTGTGTAACAGCCCATTGCTAGATGTGGGTACTGAGAATGAGGGAGGCTATTCCTGGAAGCAGGAAGCTGACCGTCTACTGGCAGAACAAACAGTTTGCTCATGGCAGGTTAATAGGTCTCCTGATCCAGTGGGCTCAGCATAATTTGGAAGTAGAGGCATGACCCCTAGCAAAGTGGCAAAGATGCACTGGCTGCCTCTCTTCATCCTGAATCGATCACAGGACCCTTTCTTACGGAATGGGACTTTGATGTGAGTCCATGTCAGCCCTCCAGGGAACCACTACTGCCTCCCCCAGCGTTAGCCCTGGAAGCAGTCTGCTTTCATTCTCAGCCTCCTACCCAGCTTCCTCAAGGGGGTGAGTCTTTGATGGAGACTGGGGTGGGTGAAGAAGTAGAAAAGGATGTGAGACAGAAATTAGTTTGTGTAGAGACATGAAGGAAAGAGAAAGTGTGACATTTGGGGCAGAGGCTTTTTGTATGCCTCAGCATGAGCAGAGAACATGGGAAAGGAGAGTCTGAGGTGAGGCCAAGAGGGAGCATGGCCTGATCCATGAAGGATCATGTACATCATCTTAAGGAGTTGGGTGTTGGCTGGGAATTGGGGAGCCCTGAGAACATTAGTCTTGTGTCCTGGTCATATCCGAGTGAAGGTGGGATGGCTCACAGAGAAGGCTGGGGCCAGCGCTGCTGATCTTCAGAAAGATGGAGACATGCGTTGAGGCAGAGGGACTGAGAACTTTTGAGGAGGAGACTGGACCAGACTGAGTGGTGGGGGGTGGAGGGACACCAAAGAGCCTGGAAGCCAGCCAAGTCTCAGAACACTGCTCTCTAGACCACAGGTCCCTTCCAGCATGTTCACTGTCTTCTCAGAGTGGTCTCCCAGAGGTGGGCCTGCTTGTGCTCTTCCCGCCCTTTCCGAGGGCGGCTTGAGGAAGCCTGCCCTCTGTTGCCCTGCTTTCCCACAGAGCAGGCTCTGGCTCCGTGGCGACCAGGGGCTGCATCGAAAGGAAGAGGCCAACCAAGCTATCATGGGAATTTGGTGACTCATTTCATCAGTTCACTGCTCTCAACATGAGGTGACTTCCCCCTTTGCTTGACAACTGATTGATGAGTTTCCGGAGTACCCGCAAGTTGATGCTTTGTTTCATGAACCTTCGTGTTCATGGGCTCCAATTGGGTCCTCATCCTGCCTCTCCCTTTCCAGACTGCCAAGTTTTCTCTTTATGTAGATTCCAGATTACCCGCCCCATATTTAATCGACTCCAGGATGAAAAGAGTACATTCTCACACTTGCTGATACAACTGTGGCTCCATCCACTTATTGCAGAAAGTTGAAGAATCAAAGATACATTTCTTTTTAATACTTAAAGAGTATTTTCTTGACTCACAACCCTGTCAGCTGGTTCTTAGTGTGTCTGCATTGCACAGTGTCTTTAAAAATAGTGTACTTCAGGGCTTACTTGGTGGTCCAGTGGTTAGGGACACCGCCTTATAGTGCAAGGTGCGCCGGTTCGATCCCTGGCCTGGGAGGATCCCACATGCTGTGGAGCAGCTGAAACGATGTGCCCAACTATCAAGCCGGGGCTCTGGAGTGCACGTGCCCAGAGCCAGTGCTCTGCAGCGAGAGAGGCCACTGTGATGGGAGGCCCACATAGGCCAAAGAACAAAGATAAATGAATGAAAGATAAATAGAAGCGGCCAAAAAAAAAAAGTGTACTTCATTTTGTGTGTCTAGAATTTTGTTTCATTGTTAGTTTTCACTTTCTTTCCCAGGATGTGGGCTTGTGTATTTTTAGGATTGTCCATTACTTCGTTTCCAGATGTCCTGATGCTCTTGATAGGAAAGGAATCAGCTTTGGAAAACATTAATTGCTCCATTAAATGATGGAATGTTAATAAATGATACATAGCAAGAAGTGGAAGCATTCCCTTAAGGTTCTAAGAATACTCCTTAGGCTTATTTTTCATAAATGAAGTGATGGCAGTAGACTTAGGTTATGTGGGTCAGAGTCATCATCCAGGATTGTGGCTGTGGTCCTTAGCTTTGGTTTCCATATTTCAGATAGAGGCAGTAGGTTTGACGTGTCTTGCTTTGCAGCTGTAACAGATTTTATTTTTAATCTGTAAGTTGAATGTGGCATGGAGCCATATGCTACCCAGATCCAAATGCATGACTCCTGTTGCTATCAGTGAGTTTCTTGATGGATTGGGAAGAAGTATTTATTCCATCTCTCTCTCTGACTCTGTAGAATTAAACATGCTGAACAAATCCTAGCACTTTTCAAGCTAAAAGGAAATGTTTTCTAAGGTAGCAACCATGCTGGCTTAAAGGAATCATGCAACAATTCCAAATAGACACACACACATAACCGTAGAATTGGTTTTCAGGCAGAGAGAGGCAACTGGGCTCAGGAATCTTGGTGGCAGACAGAGTAAAGGACATGGCTGTATTGAACTACACAAAATTGCCTTTAAATAGAGATAAGAGGAGAAAACCTTTTCTCTGAACGGTGCTCTGCTCATGAGAATGCACACATTATTGTTAGTGAGCAATTCTAGCAAAATGCCCTTGTGTACTTCCTCACTCTTATTACCCCGTGGTGGGAATGGGATAACTGTGCTCGCTCAGAATTGACTGATGTTTGCATCTACAAAGACATATACTCAGATCATAATTGTTATAACAGATTACTTGATTACCTGGCAGTGGCCTTGTTCTGAGATAGCTCTAGGATCACCTGTTCTTTGGGAACATTGGACAGACCTGTGTTTATTACCCAGCTTAATGTCAGTAGCAATTGCAGCTAAAGATAAACAAAAATGCAAGTACTTGTTGACCTTGACTTTTTTCCATAAGAGATTGGACTTGATGGCTCTATTGCTGTTGAGCTGATAAGGGTTATAAACAGTAGTTTAAGGAAAATGTTTTATTCCCAGAGGAAAATACCCTGTTTACTGTGGGAAATGGCAATAGGCATGTATACCCTTTGCCAGTTTTTTAAATTTACCTTTATTTGGCCTGTGGGAAAAGGATGTGGGTAGGAGGGGCAACTTTTTATGGCTTTCATATACATTTGCATAGACTGTTTTAACTTGTGAATGGTATAGTTAGCAGATTACCATTTTAGAAGACACCATGATGTTTCTGTGATTTATGATCCTTAGTAACATGATTTCTTTGGAAAGCGCCACGTTGCTATAATTGTGTGTTTCAGAGATACAGAGATTGTAAAAATGCAATATGGTGCCCAAATGGTCTTTCCGATTCTAATTAAAAACATAAAAATGTTGTTGGGTAGTAATCTCACTTGGGGCAAAGAGAGAGAGAAAGGACCTGGTGAATATGTTGGCATGGGACACTGTAAAAGGACACGGTGTTGTGGGGGGATGTGGCAATTAGCACTTTTCTTTCGGCACAAGTCTTATTAAATTCCAGATTTGAATCAAGGCACTTTGGGCCATTAAGGATTCCCCACTTCTTGGTGAGGCATAAAGCCTCAGTGACTTGTCCTATTTGCTCTTAAAAATCCCACTGCATTTTCCTTTTGAGAAGAGGTGCTTTGGCTCAATGCCACCGGCTGCAAGTTTTGCTCTTAAAATGTTGTTTTGATGCATAGTGTAGTGATGGCTGAATTGATTTCTGTGCATAAACGGTGGCCTAGATTCTTGCCCTGTGGAAATCCATGGAATTAAGAACTGTAGGTTCCCAGAGGGATGAGAGATAAGGGCATGATTAGATATGCATCCGGGGGCAAAAGGGAGATGCTTGGAGAATAGAAATAAGGGTCTCTATAATTTGCAATTGAGCTAAAGATAGCTCTAGGATCACCTGTTCTTTGGGAACATTGGACAGACCTGTGTTTATTACCCAGCTTAATGTCAGTAGCAATTGCAGCTAAAGATAAACAAAAATGCAAGTACTTGTTGACCTTGACTTTTTTCCATAAGAGATTGGACTTGATGGCTCTATTGCTGTTGAGCTGATAAGGGTTATAAACAGTAGTTTAAGGAAAATGTTTTATTCCCAGAGGAAAATACCCTGTTTACTGTGGGAAATGGCAATAGGCATGTATACCCTTTGCCAGTTTTTTAAATTTACCTTTATTTGGCCTGTGGGAAAAGGATGTGGGTAGGAGGGGCAACTTTTTATGGCTTTCATATACATTTGCATAGACTGTTTTAACTTGTGAATGGTATAGTTAGCAGATTACCATTTTAGAAGACACCATGATGTTTCTGTGATTTATGATCCTTAGTAACATGATTTCTTTGGAAAGCGTCACGTTGCTATAATTGTGTGTTTCAGAGATACAGAGATTGTAAAAATGCAATATGGTGCCCAAATGGTCTTTCCGATTCTAATTAAAAACATAAAAATGTTGTTGGGTAGTAATCTCACTTGGGGCAAAGAGAGAGAGAAAGGACCTGGTGAATATGTTGGCATGGGACACTGTAAAAGGACACGGTGTTGTGGGGGGATGTGGCAATTAGCACTTTTCTTTCGGCACAAGTCTTATTAAATTCCAGATTTGAATCAAGGCACTTTGGGCCATTAAGGATTCCCCACTTCTTGGTGAGGCATAAAGCCTCAGTGACTTGTCCTATTTGCTCTTAAAAATCCCACTGCATTTTCCTTTTGAGAAGAGGTGCTTTGGCTCAATGCCACCGGCTGCAAGTTTTGCTCTTAAAATGTTGTTTTGATGCATAGTGTAGTGATGGCTGAATTGATTTCTGTGCATAAACGGTGGCCTAGATTCTTGCCCTGTGGAAATCCATGGAATTAAGAACTGTAGGTTCCCAGAGTGATAAGAGGTAAGGGCATGATTAGATATGCATGCGGGGGCAAAATGGAGATGCTTGGAGAATAGAAATAAGGGTCTCTATAATTTGCAAGTTTAATGTAAATGTAAGCCACTAATACAAGTAATAATTTAATGCTAATATGTGAGAGTAAGTAAATGTAATTCTAATCATTTCCTATTTGGTGTGTTCTCAAAGAATCCTGAGCAAAAATATTCTGCACTGAAATATTTTCCCGGCTCCCCGGGATGAAAGACTCGTCTTGCCTACCACCGTGGCCCTTAGGAGACCTCTGGGATACAAGGGATTCAAACTTCTTTCTAGATGGAAGCTGTTGGACAGTTTGAGATGGCTGAATTTTAGCCAGAAGTTTTTTAGGCATTTAGAACACTGGGCTAGGAGATGGATCCAACACATTCTTGTAAGTAGTCACTATTATTCTTTAATAGCACAGGATATATTTTTCTAAATATATTGTGCACATTTAACCTTATCTGCCATCTGACCAAGTGCGTATTTCCTCATGATGTTATCCCTAGTAAATCTTGGATACACTTTTGGGAGAAGAGGTCCTTTGAATGGAATTTTAAAATGTATAGAAAGAAGGTCATGCCATAGATAACCAGTGGAAAATTTCATGTTGTCTTTAAAAAAACCAACAACACCGGCAGAGAAAAAGAGTTCCCTTTTCCCCGATCAGCCCCCTTGCTAGGCCCTGTTTCTTTCCTTGTGAATTTCTTGGGAGAATCACTGCTTTCTGACTTCCACATCTCCATGAAACTTTTGTGAAGAACAGTGAAAATCTTTGCCATGACAGATGCCATTGTGGATTATTATGATGTCCATTACCTGGTGGATGCAATTAGGAAGTTTTTTTCTGACATGGTACAAACCTTTCCCTGTGACAGAAAGACTGTAACCCAGAATCTTTGTAAACACACACACACAGACACACACACACATCTTTAGGATTCCTGGTGGTTCTCTGGTTATGTTAGAAATGGGCAGAAGCAAGTGTGTACCGGGGGTGTCCTGGCCCCTGACAGCAGGAGAGCCCTGGACTCTCCGCTCAGCCTCCACTACCCCTCTTCATAGTCGCTGAAGGATGTGGCCAGGACATGAACTGTGTGTGGCTGACTTTTTGTCCTGCTGCTAGGAAAGACCTGTGTGTTTATCTGCGTTTCTCTGAGCACCAGCCGGCCCTGTAGCCGCCTCCCAGCCCGCTTTGTGGGAAAGCTTTCTTTATGGTGGGTGACGTGGCATTTCTTGTCACTTCCTCAAATTCCTTCCCGCTGCCTATCAGTATGGCTCTGGACTTATCTGGGTTGAGCTTCAGCCAGCCAGAGCTAATCCTGGTTCCTATTTCAGAAGGGCAGAGTGACAGCAGTGACGCTGCCATTTCTTGGCTTGTGACCTGGGGTGCTGGTGGGGGGAACCGAGAAAATGAGGTACGAGAATTGGGAGGCATGACTTGTCTTTCAGAGCTTGTGCCTGGAGTCTCCTCTGTCCTGCCATTGCTATTGCTTCTACAAAAGGCTGACAGTATTACTGATTTCAATGTGCATGTGGATATAACTTTTCCACCTGTACCCTAAAGAGATAAATGGCATCTTTATCTATACTTGCTTCGTTTGGTCCATGGAGGTCAGCTCTGACAATTTTGAGTCCCTCAGTCTTATGAATTCGGATTCAGAGGATCAGAAATAGGTGACTCTTTTTTTGATCTTCTGTTATTTAAGAAATGTTTATTGAACACCTACTATGGGTTCCATACAATGTGGGGTAATGGGAAGGAAAAATCTTCTAACAAAGAAATTTTTTTTCTTTTCAATTTATGGTGTTCAATTTATGAAATGTGGCTACCTGTCTCAGTTTGTGAGCCCTGTACCTTGAATCTTATAGCAGCGCAGCTCTCCTTGTCTTCATTTTATAGGTGAGAATTGCCTAAGGTCCCACAGGCTGTAGGCAGGAAATACTAAGACCAGAATCTGCCAGGTTTTTCAGCTCCAACAACTTTCTCTTGTACCAAGTTAAGAAATAACCTCATAACTGATATCTTCTGAGTCCACCTATTTCTGAAATGCATTCACCAACTTTTCTCTCATTAGGAAGAGACAAGAGAGAATAGGGAGGATCTTTAGCAGGACGTGATCAGGCACTTATGTTAAGTTCATTCCCTCATTCATTCATTTATTCATAGAGTACCAGGTTCAGTGCTAACAAAGATGAATAGAACAAGCCTGCCTTCAGGGAATTTACAGTCCAGTGTTTGTTTCTCCCCTCACTTCTTTTTTAAAAATAAGTATTTATTTGTATTTGTTTATTTGGCCGCATCAGGTCTTAGTTGTGGCACAAGGGGTCATTGCTTCATTGTATGTGATCTTCTTTGTGTCCTATGGGATCTTCTGTTGTGGCACATGGCTTCTCTAGTTGTGGAACACGGGCTCTGGAATGCGCAGGCTTCAGTACTTGCAGCGTGAGGGCTTTTAGTTGCTCTGAGGCATGTGTGATCTTTTATTTATTTATTTATTTTTAGGAGTGGAGTGAGGTGGAGGTGGGTTGGGGAGGGAGCAGGAGGGGCGGGCCACTTCTATTGGTCTTTCATTTCTCTATTTTCATCCGTCTTTGTTCTCTGGCCCGTGTGGGCCTCCCATCGCGGTGGCGTCTGTCGTCGCAGAGCGCCGGCTCTGGGCGCATGCGCTCCAGAGCTCCGGCTCGGTAATTGGACATATCAGTCCAGCCGCTCCGCGGCACGTGGGATCTTCCCAGGTCAGGGATCGAACAGGCGCCCCTTGCACTGCAAGGTGGTGTCCTTACCCACTGGACCACCAGGGAAGCCCGGCATGTGTGACCTTAGTTCCCCAAAGAGGGATCAAACCTGCATTCCCCTGCATTGCAAGGTGGGATTCTTATCAAGTGGGCCACCAGGGAAGTTCCTCCCCTCACATCTGAAATAAGAACTGTCCGGGACAAAGCTATTTCCTCATGGTGTTCTCTTTAGGAGTTATTGACACTTTCATCCAACTTGGTTGATGGTCTTCATTAATTTTCAGGCATGAGGAGTCACTCAGTATGTGATTAGACCTGAAGAGGATTGGTCTCTCAGGAAAAAATGGCTTAAGTTTTATCTTCTATGGGCAGAAGAACAGCCTGAACACTTCTGACATGTGGGTGATGTTAACATCTACTTCTCGGGTTGCTGGGGAGATTCAACAAGTTGATATATAGAATGTAGAAGAGTGTCAGGCTCCTAGTAAACATTATGTATGTATCAGCGGCTATCATCACCATCATCTGCTAGGCACTGGCACTGATTTCTGAGCATGAGTGATGACATAATAGGGGATTGAAACTCTAGGACTATTCCCAAGTGTGTCTTCACTTTACTACGCAGAGTGTTTGCTTGCCCTTTTGTGTCAGGACAGAGAGTGCTCTGAACTTGGTGGGGCCCTGAGATTGCCACCCATACAAGACTCCCTTCTATCATGCATCACTGTCATGCCTTGCCATAAATCTGTCACTTTTACCTTAGTAGGTGAGAAGGAGGAAGTGAATGAGGAAGAAGAGACAGATTGCAGATGATACCTTTCTTACTTCAGAGCTTTGGTCCCCTGAATTCTTCTGAAATGCAGCTAGTGTTATTTCTACACCACATATTAAGGTGTCTGTGAAAAGATGAGCTTTGCAGTGTTGATCCAGATGCCGTGTTGACTGTTGTACCTCTCATTGATGGTCAAGTTGAGCTCTCTGAGGACCTGGCTGGGATTTCCTCAGCCCAGTTAGGGTGGTGAGCGTATTTGCCCACTAACACCATTTTTTATAGCATCTCTGGTCTCATGATGTCACATTAATCTTTGGTCTTTGATGATGTTCTTGGGCAGTACAGGTCTTTGGATGTCAGGGTGTCTTGTTATCAGTGGAGTTTAAGATACAGGAAGATAATACTTTGCATTTTAGATAAATTTCACCAAATGTTATATTAGACTAGCTTTTAGATAAGTGGGCCACCAGGAAGTTCCTCCTCACATCTGAAATAAGAACTGTCCGGGACAAAGCTATTTCCTCATGGTGTTCTCTTTAGGAGTTATTGACACTTTCATCCAACTTGGTTGATGGTCTTCATTAATTTTCAGGCATGAGGAGTCACTCAGTATGTGATTAGACCTGAAGAGGATTGGTCTCTCAGGAAAAAATGGCTTAAGTTTTATCTTCTATGGGCAGAAGAACAGCCTGAACACTTCTGACATGTGGGTGATGTTAACATCTACTTCTCGGGTTGCTGGGGAGATTCAACAAGTTGATATATAGAATGTAGAAGAGTGTCAGGCTCCTAGTAAACATTATGTATGTATCAGCGGCTATCATCACCATCATCTGCTAGGCACTGGCACTGATTTCTGAGCATGAGTGATGACATAATAGGGGATTGAAACTCTAGGACTATTCCCAAGTGTGTCTTCACTTTACTACGCAGAGTGTTTGCTTGCCCTTTTGTGTCAGGACAGAGAGTGCTCTGAACTTGGTGGGGCCCTGAGATTGCCACCCATACAAGACTCCCTTCTATCATGCATCACTGTCATGCCTTGCCATAAATCTGTCACTTTTACCTTAGTAGGTGAGAAGGAGGAAGTGAATGAGGAAGAAGAGACAGATTGCAGATGATACCTTTCTTACTTCAGAGCTTTGGTCCCCTGAATTCTTCTGAAATGCAGCTAGTGTTATTTCTACACCACATATTAAGGTGTCTGTGAAAAGATGAGCTTTGCAGTGTTGATCCAGATGCCGTGTTGACTGTTGTACCTCTCATTGATGGTCAAGTTGAGCTCTCTGAGGACCTGGCTGGGATTTCCTCAGCCCAGTTAGGGTGGTGAGCGTATTTGCCCACTAACACCATTTTTTATAGCATCTCTGGTCTCATGATGTCACATTAATCTTTGGTCTTTGATGATGTTCTTGGGCAGTACAGGTCTTTGGATGTCAGGGTGTCTTGTTATCAGTGGAGTTTAAGATACAGGAAGATAATACTTTGCATTTTAGATAAATTTCACCAAATGTTATATAGAGCTTGAGGACTAGCTTTATAGCAATCACAGTTGGATAAGGTCTGAAGCCTATTAATAGTGAATAGGAAAGTGTGATTTCAAAAGTCCCAGGGAGGACAACCCAGCTTTATAGGGAAGTCTATTTGTTTATAGCAAATCAGCTTTCCTAGTCTTTTGCTTACAAAGTTAACCAGAGTTGCTGACTCCCCACTCCTCCTCTCCCCAACTTCATTTTATACGTCTCTTCTTGTTGCTCTTTATATTTTCTGTGTTGTAGTTTAGTTGTGATGTGACCAGAGAGGGTGTTTCCCATTGTAATGGTTTTAGTTCTTTTCTGTTCACTTTATTATACACACGAAGGTCCTTGAATATTTTTAAAAAATTTAAATTGAAGTATAGTTGATTTACAATATTGTATTAGTTTCAGGTGTACAGCAAATTGATTCAGATATATTTATATGTATGTATTGTATGTGTATTGTGTGTATGTGCACGCTCAGTCACTTCACTTGTGTCTGACTCTTTGAAACTCCATGGACTGTAGCCCGTCAGGCTCCTCTGTTCAGGGGATTTTCCTGGCAAGAACACTGGAGTGGGTTGTTCTGAAGATCCTCCAGGGGATCTTCCCGACCCATGTATTAAACCTCTGTCTCTTATGTCTTCTGCATTGGCAGGCAGGTTCTTTACCACTAATGCCACATGAAATTCTGCCTCCAAGTGATCTCATAACATTTGTCTTTTTCTATTAGTCACAAATAGATCCCTTTTCAAGAGAGTAGAGGTGGCTTCCTAACAACCAAGATGATCCTGTTCCTTTTATTAAAAATTTATTTATTTATTTTTATGGCTGGGTTGGATCCTCATTGCTGCACAAGGGCTTTCTCTTGTGGTGAGGAGAGGCTACTCTTCACTGCAGTCCATGGGTCTTCTCATTGCGGTGGCTTCTCTCATTGCAGAGCATGGGCTGTAGGTGTGCAGGCTCAGGAGTTAGGGGGCACGGGCTTAGTTGCTCCACAGCAGGTGGGACCTTCCCAGATGGATCCGACCTGTGTACCCTGCATTGGCAAATGGATTCTTACACCCAACTACTGTAGAAGATCCTTTTAAAGAGAGATTTCTTATAGTTGTGATGCTGACTCTATTCTGTTGTAGCACAGTCCAGTGACAATGTTCAGGGACCTTCACTCCAAAGCCTGGGACTGCACACAGAAAATGGGAAGTCTATTTGTTTATAGCAAATCAGCTTTCCTAGTTTTTTGCTTACAAAGTTAACCAGAGTTGCTGACTCCCCACTCCTCCTCTCCCCAACTTCATTTTATACGTCTCTTCTTGTTGCTCTTTATATTTTCTGTGTTGTAGTTTAGTTGTGATGTGACCAGAGAGGGTGTTTCCCATTGTAATGGTTTTAGTTCTTTTCTGTTCACTTTATTATACACACGAAGGTCCTTGAATATTTTTAAAAAATTTAAATTGAAGTATAGTTGATTTACAATATTGTATTAGTTTCAGGTGTACAGCAAATTGATTCAGATATATTTATATGTATGTATTGTATGTGTATTGTGTGTATGTGCACGCTCAGTCACTTCACTTGTGTCTGACTCTTTGAAACTCCATGGACTGTAGCCCGTCAGGCTCCTCTGTTCAGGGGATTTTCCTGGCAAGAACACTGGAGTGGGTTGTTCTGAAGATCCTCCAGGGGATCTTCCCGACCCATGTATTAAACCTCTGTCTCTTATGTCTTCTGCATTGGCAGGCAGGTTCTTTACCACTAATGCCACATGAAATTCTGCCTCCAAGTGATCTCATAACATTTGTCTTTTTCTATTAGTCACAAATAGATCCCTTTTCAAGAGAGTAGAGGTGGCTTCCTAACAACCAAGATGATCCTGTTCCTTTTATTAAAAATTTATTTATTTATTTTTATGGCTGGGTTGGATCCTCATTGCTGCACAAGGGCTTTCTCTTGTGGTGAGGAGAGGCTACTCTTCACTGCAGTCCATGGGTCTTCTCATTGCGGTGGCTTCTCTCATTGCAGAGCATGGGCTGTAGGTGTGCAGGCTCAGGAGTTAGGGGGCACGGGCTTAGTTGCTCCACAGCAGGTGGGACCTTCCCAGATGGATCCGACCTGTGTACCCTGCATTGGCAAATGGATTCTTACACCCAACTACTGTAGAAGATCCTTTTAAAGAGAGAGATTTCTTATAGTTGTGATGCTGACTCTATTCTGTTGTAGCACAGTCCAGTGACAATGTTCAGGGACCTTCACTCCAAAGCCTGGGACTGCACACAGAAAATGGAAAAGACAGAGCAACATTTGTAGTGCATTGCATTATTTTTCCCCACATGATATTTGTTAACATTTTCCCCAACCTTGAATACTGTCATATGCACAGAAAAATAGGATGATTAGTATAGTAAATCTTATAATTCACCATTCCTTTCAACAGTTGTCAACATTTGGCCATATTTGCTTTGTCTGAGTGCACAGATGCACACACATATGTATACATATTACTATATATTCCTCTTCACTATAGAAGGAATATTTAAGGAACCATACATTTTTGAGGAGTTGAATACATCAGTGATGGCTACATTCCCTCATCAAAGCATTGAGCAACTTAGTTTGGAAACAAATGATGGAATCTTGGGAAAGTACTAAACTCTATGTGAGGATCAGCACATGGTGATCAGTCGCTATTTTAGATGCTTGTCTTTGTGCACTTCACACCAGGAACTTTCAGGTGTCTTCCTGTGAGGATGCAGGACAGGCTGGGAAGACCACTGTCCTTGGCATGGTTGTCCTCAGGTGCCATCCCTACTGACCAGTTTGCAAGCCCTGTGCTCTGGGCTGGATGACTCACTCAGTCTCACTGGGATGCAATTTCTTCTGTAAATAAAAAAGAGAAAGAGGGAGAGAGTTGGGCTAGATAACTGAAGTGTTTTGTTTCAGTTCTGAAATACTGAGATTCTAAGAAGCAAGTCCAAACTTTGTGTACAAACCTAGAAATGAGAAATTTTACATACAGATTGAAATGTACACACGGTCAGTCAATTCCACATAATTTCATGGTCAGTGAGGAGACATTCTGAATTTCTCTTGTGGTGAGGAGAGGCTACTCTTCACTGCAGTCCATGGGTCTTCTCATTGCGGTGGCTTCTCTCATTGCAGAGCATGGGCTGTAGGTGTGCAGGCTCAGGAGTTAGGGGGCACGGGCTTAGTTGCTCCACAGCAGGTGGGACCTTCCCAGATGGATCCGACCTGTGTACCCTGCATTGGCAAATGGATTCTTACACCCAACTACTGTAGAAGATCCTTTTAAAGAGAGAGATTTCTTATAGTTGTGATGCTGACTCTATTCTGTTGTAGCACAGTCCAGTGACAATGTTCAGGGACCTTCACTCCAAAGCCTGGGACTGCACACAGAAAATGGAAAAGACAGAGCAACATTTGTAGTGCATTGCATTATTTTTCCCCACATGATATTTGTTAACATTTTCCCCAACCTTGAATACTGTCATATGCACAGAAAAATAGGATGATTAGTATAGTAAATCTTATAATTCACCATTCCTTTCAACAGTTGTCAACATTTGGCCATATTTGCTTTGTCTGAGTGCACAGATGCACACACATATGTATACATATTACTATATATTCCTCTTCACTATAGAAGGAATATTTAAGGAACCATACATTTTTGAGGAGTTGAATACATCAGTGATGGCTACATTCCCTCATCAAAGCATTGAGCAACTTAGTTTGGAAACAAATGATGGAATCTTGGGAAAGTACTAAACTCTATGTGAGGATCAGCACATGGTGATCAGTCGCTATTTTAGATGCTTGTCTTTGTGCACTTCACACCAGGAACTTTCAGGTGTCTTCCTGTGAGGATGCAGGACAGGCTGGGAAGACCACTGTCCTTGGCATGGTTGTCCTCAGGTGCCATCCCTACTGACCAGTTTGCAAGCCCTGTGCTCTGGGCTGGATGACTCACTCAGTCTCACTGGGATGCAATTTCTTCTGTAAATAAAAAAGAGAAAGAGGGAGAGAGTTGGGCTAGATAACTGAAGTGTTTTGTTTCAGTTCTGAAATACTGAGATTCTAAGAAGCAAGTCCAAACTTTGTGTACAAACCTAGATAGAATGCAGAACTTGAAACATTTTACATACAGATTGAAATGTACACACGGTCAGTCAATTCCACATAATTTCATGGTCAGTGAGGAGACATTCTGAATGCAGGGCTTAGCATTGGTAAGGACAATCAAAAAAGTACAGATCATCCCTATATCTGAGTTTTCATAGTACCTGGGTACAAGGTAGTATCGTAGATTTGATTCCTTTACATACAGATGTAGCCAAAAAGGTCCTAATGCACATGGCTTTTGGATTAGATGTGGAATGCATAACTGTTTCATTTGGCTATTACTAAAATTTCTAAGTGATTTACCTATTTAAATGTTTGTATTCTGCTCTTCCTGACCCCAGTATACATTTTGAGGAAGGGATGTGGATTAGGAATGACTGAACACATGAATTAATATCTTCTGTCAAGTGAAGTATTGTTTTAGTTAAATCACGTTTGAGATTGTCTTTCAAGGTTTGGGGAAGGTTTTCCCTTTTTTTCCCCTCTGACAAAATGTGTATATCTGAAAGTAATATGAATCAGATACACAGTGAGCTCTTGGGAAAATTCTCTCTCTCTTTTTTTCTTCTTTCAAGAAATGATGAAGAATCTTTTTTCTCTATCAGTAAGAAATCAACTGACACTATCAGCAAGTGTCTGTCATCTTAGATTTAATCTGTTGTTAACAAACTGAATACATCTGCCCCAGCACACAGTAATAGAAACTTCAGTCTGAAGGCGGTGAGTGAAATTTCCAGCAAAATCTTGTTAGTGTAACATCTGCCCCAATAAGTGACATTAAAGGTTGGGAGGCATAGGAGATAGAGGTGTCGCTCTCCCTAATGCAAATGTCTCTTTGCTGCTTACCTGCCAATCTTGGGCTTCCTAAAGTGAATTCTTCCTAGAGTTTTTTGTTTTTAACTATTTGGTCAGAAGACTACACTGCTCTAGGCCAGCTCAAAGGGATGTATTTTTTTTGAACCTCTTCCATTGTTTTTAAAATCCTTGTTTGTGTTGTAATCCTTTCAAAATGCTAGCCAGTAGCTGCTTTCCTGTTTAAAGAGTAAGGGTTTTCCATGGGCAGATCACCTTTGCTTAATCCTCTGAAAGTGCATACTTAATTCTTAGCAACAGTGCCTTTTTAGCACGAAGAACCTATTAGCAAGAAAAACTAAATATGAGAAACAAATAGAAAAATAAGCCTTAATTGTCTAAGAAGGTAATTGTGTCTTACTTTCGGAGCCTTCTATATACATCCCACTTGGTACAATTAGCCTCTGTAAACATTTGAACTGCTTTGTAGTCAAAACGTTCTATAGTTCAGGAAGCAGATGAAGGAAGGTTTTTCAGGTCGATTCCTCACATAGCTGGTTTACTTATCCTTGTTGGTGTTACTTCAGGTTTTTTTGTATTGCATTGAAATGTATCTGTGATTGTTCATATAAACTTTCCATCAATTTGCTTAAATATTGGAAGCTGGCAGGATGTGGAACAAGCATGGCATTGTGGAGACTATCACCCGGGCCCGAGTCAAGGGGAGGATGCTGTGAAAGCACTGTGCTAATTTTAGCTTACAAAGAGGATGAAGATAAACTGCCTACCGCGAGTTTGCCATATGCTATCCTGGTGATAATATTCGAGTGCAAAATATTCCATAGAGAGTCTTATTGTTTCAGTCAGAGAAGCTTGGGTAAGAGTTAAGCAAATTTCTGCTCAGTAAGTTTATAAGAAATAATGAAGTAAAACAATTCTCAAATGCAGGTAGATGAAATCTGCTCCATTTATTTTGGCTTTATTGACTTTCATGGGAGTTGACAGAATTAGTTTTGGTTTATATGTGATCCAATTTTATCTATTTTTCACATGTAAATCTTAAAAATCAATCTGAATAAATATTGATCTCTTTCAGAGTAGCAAAGATATAGTTAGGATGGCATAAAACTGCTTAAGAGACAGCACCCCTTGAAGTTCAATAAAGGAATAAAGTGATCTGTTCAACCGGTTTTAAAATAACACTTTCAGAAGCCTTTTTCAAAAATGAGAAAGTCAAAATCCATTACATTTCCATATTTGGCAAATTCAGCGCCTACAGTTTCACCGAAGAGTGTTTGACCTATTTATTTGTCACTGCGACCACTTCACAGGGAAGGGATTGTTAATTCCTGCAAAACTAAGAAGAATCCAATGTGCATAGCATATTTGCGGAAAGAGTGGGGTTTGATTCCTTTAAAATGTTACCTTTGTGTGACATGAAAACCCGAAGAACCTATTAGCAAGAAAAACTAAATATGAGAAACAAATAGAAAAATAAGCCTTAATTGTCTAAGAAGGTAATTGTGTCTTACTTTGGAGCCTTCTATATACATCCCACTTGGTACAATTAGCCTCTGTAAACATTTGAACTGCTTTGTAGTCAAAACGTTCTATAGTTCAGGAAGCAGATGAAGGAAGGTTTTTCAGGTCGATTCCTCACATAGCTGGTTTACTTATCCTTGTTGGTGTTACTTCAGGTTTTTTTGTATTGCATTGAAATGTATCTGTGATTGTTCATATAAACTTTCCATCAATTTGCTTAAATATTGGAAGCTGGCAGGATGTGGAACAAGCATGGCATTGTGGAGACTATCACCCGGGCCCGAGTCAAGGGGAGGATGCTGTGAAAGCACTGTGCTAATTTTAGCTTACAAAGAGGATGAAGATAAACTGCCTACCGCGAGTTTGCCATATGCTATCCTGGTGATAATATTCGAGTGCAAAATATTCCATAGAGAGTCTTATTGTTTCAGTCAGAGAAGCTTGGGTAAGAGTTAAGCAAATTTCTGCTCAGTAAGTTTATAAGAAATAATGAAGTAAAACAATTCTCAAATGCAGGTAGATGAAATCTGCTCCATTTATTTTGGCTTTATTGACTTTCATGGGAGTTGACAGAATTAGTTTTGGTTTATATGTGATCCAATTTTATCTATTTTTCACATGTAAATCTTAAAAATCAATCTGAATAAATATTGATCTCTTTCAGAGTAGCAAAGATATAGTTAGGATGGCATAAAACTGCTTAAGAGACAGCACCCCTTGAAGTTCAATAAAGGAATAAAGTGATCTGTTCAACCGGTTTTAAAATAACACTTTCAGAAGCCTTTTTCAAAAATGAGAAAGTCAAAATCCATTACATTTCCATATTTGGCAAATTCAGCGCCTACAGTTTCACCGAAGAGTGTTTGACCTATTTATTTGTCACTGCGACCACTTCACAGGGAAGGGATTGTTAATTCCTGCAAAACTAAGAAGAATCCAATGTGCATAGCATATTTGCAGATGGAAACAGACTGTGGAGCCGGATTTGGAGGGTGGGTTGGCTGGAAGCTTTGTGTTAACAACTGGTGAAAAGCTTGACCTTTGTGTGACCTAGGTCAAACAAACCCCCAACTCAAGAGCTCTCCTTTGACATGGATACCTGTTTGGGAAAGGGGGCCTGAAAGGGAGGGATGAAGATAAAATTAGGTTATGGACTCACAAGCCATCTTTTTTAAACATTCTAGCTTCCTTGACTATTTGGGGGCATCGTGTCCGTCATGGAGTGTTATGGGGAAAGGGACCGCAAACCTGTGTGTAACGTTTTGGGGAAAAGATGATTGAGACACTTTTCTTTGTTTCCTTCCTTCTTTCTTTTCTCTCTTTCTTTCATAAAAGCACCACGTAGTGTTCTCCCAACCCACCCACCAATGCAATATGATCTGGGTCGTGATTCTGAGTTGAATGAATGGGCTGAGCTCCACTGATGAAAACATTTGATAATGTGGAAAATGAAAGCCCTGGCAAGGAGGAGTTGGCAGCGCTTCCATTGTTTGTCCCCACACTTTGTTTTTATAGGGGGTTCTCACAGGAACAAATACATTGGAGTAAATAAAAGCCGAATAGCACTGTGAGTCCATATCGTGGCCTCACACATGCTCACGAGTCAACTTCGGCAGGAAGCTAGCCAGGATCTGTTCCCGACCATTCGCCTTGCGTCTTTATCTCTCCGGTTCATTGTTTGCCACTGAGTGCTTAAACCTCAACTTCCCAAGTAAAAGCTTCCGGTTGCTTGATTTTAAATATAGTTTTGTTACAACAACAACACACACAAAAAGAAGAAATGCTTTTAGGAAGCTGACTGATGACAAAAGGAATAAAGCAGATTTAGTCCACTGTGATTCTAAAACTTCAAGGCTCATATAAATGCCTGAGCCTAGCTGCTGCTGATACAATCGATAGTTGTCGCTCTTGGCTACTCGGCTGGAGGAACCACCCTCGGCCTTCACAGGAGGTCCCCATGAAAACGGTCAGCGTTTCTGCCCTTTTGCTGTGTTTGACTTCACTTAGTTTTAACTTTTCAGCTTTGTTTGTGGCTGGTCCAATGTGCATAGCATATTTGCAGATGGAAACAGACTGTGGAGCCGGATTTGGAGGGTGGGTTGGCTGGAAGCTTTGTGTTAACAACTGGTGAAAAGCTTGACCTTTGTGTGACCTAGGTCAAACAAACCCCCAACTCAAGAGCTCTCCTTTGACATGGATACCTGTTTGGGAAAGGGGGCCTGAAAGGGAGGGATGAAGATAAAATTAGGTTATGGACTCACAAGCCATCTTTTTTAAACATTCTAGCTTCCTTGACTATTTGGGGGCATCGTGTCCGTCATGGAGTGTTATGGGGAAAGGGACCGCAAACCTGTGTGTAACGTTTTGGGGAAAAGATGATTGAGACACATTCCTTTTTTCCCTTCCTTCTTTCTTTCTCTCTCTTTCTTTCATAAAAGCACCACGTAGTGTTCTCCCAACCCACCCACCAATGCAATATGATCTGGGTCGTGATTCTGAGTTGAATGAATGGGCTGAGCTCCACTGATGAAAACATTTGATAATGTGGAAAATGAAAGCCCTGGCAAGGAGGAGTTGGCAGCGCTTCCATTGTTTGTCCCCACACTTTGTTTTTATAGGGGGTTCTCACAGGAACAAATACATTGGAGTAAATAAAAGCCGAATAGCACTGTGAGTCCATATCGTGGCCTCACACATGCTCACGAGTCAACTTCGGCAGGAAGCTAGCCAGGATCTGTTCCCGACCATTCGCCTTGCGTCTTTATCTCTCCGGTTCATTGTTTGCCACTGAGTGCTTAAACCTCAACTTCCCAAGTAAAAGCTTCCGGTTGCTTGATTTTAAATATAGTTTTGTTACAACAACAACACACACACAAAAAAGAAGAAATGCTTTTAGGAAGCTGACTGATGACAAAAGGAATAAAGCAGATTTAGTCCACTGTGATTCTAAAACTTCAAGGCTCATATAAATGCCTGAGCCTAGCTGCTGCTGATACAATCGATAGTTGTCGCTCTTGGCTACTCGGCTGGAGGAACCACCCTCGGCCTTCACAGGAGGTCAAGAGTGAACCAGAACAATGAAAACGGTCAGCGTTTCTGCCCTTTTGCTGTGTTTGACTTCACTTAGTTTTAACTTTTCAGCTTTGTTTGTGGCTGGCATTTTTTGCGCTTTCGATCACAGGTTAGAGGAGATCACCCCTTATTAATTATGCTCCTGCTTCGAGATCTTGTAATGGATTTCTGAAAACTTCTATCCATGCCTATGAAAAATATGGTTCTTATTCCACCTTAATGGATGAGGGTTACTCAGATACTTCCTGCAATTTTGGAGGAAAACGCAGCCGTTTTCTCAGGCCTTGGATATAAACAACATTGTTTATGCTGTTTCCACTCTTGGAGTCCTCAGTTTGTGCAGGCTCTAACACAAGTGGGTCTGTTTTGCATTTTAAAAATTAGTGCATGTTTTCAGAATCAATCTATCAAGTTAGACCAAGAAATGCCATAGGAATGCTTGGTTTGCGGGGGTGGGTTGGGGGTTCCACCAAATTCTGGCTTTCAGAATTTACTTGACAGCCATTTATAGCTCTGGCTCTACCCTCACATGTGAGCCTTGGTGCTCACCTTTAATGGCACAATGGAGGCAACGGATGCTGGTCTCTGTTGTCTACTCATTGCATAACATGCTGAAAGCTGCCCCAGAAAATTATTAAAAGCATTCAAAGGACCTTTGTTTTAAAATTGAAGTAAAGCTGATTCACAATGTGTTGTTAGTTTCAGGTGTACAGCAAAGTGATTAGGCTCTACATATATGTATACACATATACACACATACATATTCTTTTTCAGATTCTCTTCCCTTGTAAGTTATTACAAGACACTAGATATAGTTCCCTGTGATATGCAGTAGGTCTTGCTGTTTATCTGTTTTATCTATAGTAGTGTATTAATCTGTTAATCTCAAACTCCTACTTTATAACCCCCTTTCCCTTTTGGTAGGTGTAAGTTTCTTTTCTATGTCTGTGAGTCTTTCTGCTCGCAAATGACCCTTTTAAAAAATATTTTATTAGAGTCTAGTGGATTTACAGTGCTGTTAGTTTCTGCTGTACAGCAAATTGTATCAGCTTTATATATACACATATGCATATATTCACTCTCAACTCTTACTAAAGAATTCAAGAGCAACAATATTGTTGATATATACATTTCTTTCTTGAAGCGATTTATTGCTATGAGTCTGTGTATTTTTAGTATTTCTTTTTTTAAAAGAGCAAATGCAAGTTAGAAGGAAATTGTAGGAAAGCTAGCCTCCATCAAATGACCCTTTTGAAGAGAACACCCATCTTGCCAGAAGGTGAACAGTATTGTGGAAGTATAGCCTAATACAGCTATTTAATAATGAATCCATTATAATCTCTTGTAATACAGTGAATTAAGATCAAAAGGAAAGTAGTTCATTAAGACATGAAAAGAGTGAGCACTAACTTAATGTGTGTGCATGTGCGTGTGTGTGTGTGTATGTGTGTGTAATGGAGGAAGGCCAAGTGGAGGGCATCTGGGGGTTGGGGGCCTCACCTAAACACACTGGAGAGTTTCCCCCAATACCCTTCCTGTCCTTCCAGAATAGAAGGGTGAGACTGCTTCCAGTCTGTGAACAGTCACTGCCCTGCCAGACACAAGACCATGGGTTCTGGAGGGGAGCGTCAGAGTAAGAGATGCCTGCAGGTTGTCTTGGCCCAGGAGTGCAGGATACGGACTTCTTTGACGATTTTCTAAAGCAGGACTCTGGGTGGAGCACTGAGATCTTAATCCTCTCTCCAGCTCTGTTTGCCAAGTTCAACACTGTGCAAACATGATCGATAACTCTTTCACTTGGTTGCCTTCTCTCTCATGCTTTTGAGAGACTGCCTCCTGGGTACAAAGCTAAGAAAATTACTGCTCTCCTCTGGCCAGGACCATCAGGAGAAGGATGTCAAGAGAAGGCAAACGTTCCTTCCTTTCTGCAAATCTGCAGCTGAGCTGAGCTGAGCATTCCCTGCCCCCATCTGCTTGTTTCTGGAGATCCCTAGAGCAGAGGCCTGAGACAGGGAAAGAGAGAGAGAGGAGAGAGTGAGTACTCCTTGGTGGTTTATGCTGACCTGGCTGTCCTATCTGATGGCCAGATATTCTGTGTCAGAGTTAGTGAATAGTCAGGGTGCACAGTGACTCTCGCTCAATTGGAATAATCAGCTGGAAAAGTCGTGTGTCCTGTTCGAGAGACTGGAAGCTTGTGTCATTGCTCTGAGGAGAGTTGCATATTCTTGGCTATGTTGTTGAACATTTGGGGGGCTGTTACTGTACTGTCACTATTGGATAAGTTGTCACCCATTCCTATGCAGGTAGGCACACCTCGTCTTTGTAAAGAGGAGTCAGAGGAAGTCATGTGCCACCAAGGTGGGCTTTCAGCCTTAGGGGTGGACTTTGGGACCATGTCACCGGGCGGAGAAGGCCTTATAGCACAGTACAACAGCATATGACCCAAGGTAATAAAACCCTAAATTCCGTGTGACTGGTTTGTCTAAGAGCTCACACCTGTTTCCCTTAGTACCCTCAGGCAGCTAGAGTTAGCAGACAGAGTGGTACTTAATATTCCGTAGTCTGATCTTGAAAGCATCATCTGGAGCCAACTCCAGGGTCCAAGCCTCTCTCCATCTCTCCTGGTATCCTCTCAATGGTAGTTGTTCCTGTTTGGACAGGAATGCATTCTTTGGTTCTGTCTATTGTAATCCCACCCCTCTTGAGTTCCCGTGGAGCCTTGCTGTCTTCCTAACTGTATATCTGTACCTTATTTTATAGTGATATGTTGGTTGCTGAGTTGCCTTAGAAACTGAGGAACTTAAGTCTTATTAAAATGTTTTATACTGTGGTCTTATCTCCTTATAAGTGAATTTCCCATTTCAACTCTTTCTTTAGGAAATGATCTTGGTGTTCTTCCACCATCATCTTAGTAAGAATAAAATAAGCCACGAAATTGTAGTTACTCTTCACATAGCCTCTGTGGAGTGGTTACATAGGAGGCCCTCTTGTTACAGTGTAAATTGTCATTCATTGCGAATGACCAGGAACAAAATATTCCTGACCATTTGGTTCCCTTGTTTGTAGCAGCAAACCACATCATCGATGGTCAGACCCTCTTGAAGGCTCTTTCTAATAAATAGAACAACTGAAAATACGGATGTTCTTCATTAAATGTAAAAGGATCATTTTACCTGCTTCTATGCTGAGTGAGGCATCCATCACTTAATCAGACCAATTTAAGCAGAGAGAGAGAGAGAGATTGAAAATACAAGGGGATCATCTGTCTATATTTCGTTTGGTGGCAATATGAGTAGGATTTAAGTTTCAGAAAAGTCGTTCGCCATCTCATTGTCTCCTGTAAAAGTGTCACTTTCTTCAGTGTGCAAAGGTGGTGGTGTACAGGCTGCTTGGAAACACAGGTTTAACTTGACCAGTGAAGATCATACTTCCTTAGTTGATGTGTGACAAAAAAACAGTTGCTTCATGTGAAGAACTGTCTCCAGCCCCTCCTGTCCTTTCCTTCACAAACAACTCAATCAGTTGTTCCAGCTGCAATAACTCTCCTCCTGTAGAAAAGAGGACCTCACAAACTGCCAGAACATATAACCAAGTTCTTTGTTAAATTTTCCTGATAATGAATTCTGTATTTTCCACATCTAGGAAGACAGCAAAATTAACCTAGGGCAAGAAGTTGAACATTTACCTGTAGAGAAACAAAAGCTGTAAAGATAAATGTGCCTTTCCATTGCCTGCCTCACACCACACTCCTCAATAACTCTCAAGAAACTTCCTACATTTAGGATTTCAGTCTGCCATTCACTCAACAAACACTGGCTGCCTATGAGGGGGAGGTCCTAAGGACACACAGTGGTGAGCAAGACCTACTGACTATACTCAAGGAGCCTAGAGTCCAGCAGGGATGGCCTGCAGGAGAAACAGGCCATGAGGGCCTCCCCTGGTGGTACAGTGGTTAAGAATCTGCATTCCCATGGGTTCCATCCTTGCCTGGGAAGATCCCACATGCTGCAGAGAAACTAAGCCTCATACTCTAGAGCCTGTGCTCAGCAAGGAGAAGCCACCACAATGAGAAGCCCGTGAGCCTCACCTAGAGAGTAGCCCCTGCTCACAGCCACTAGAAAAAGCAATGCGCAGCAACAAAGACCCAGCACAGTGGAAAATAAATAATAAATAAATAGGCCATAGAAATATAGTGGAAAACCTGCTGTAATTGTTGACACATGGAATATGCATCTATCTCTATCTTGGAGGATTGTAGAAGTTCTCCCCAAGAAGGGACATATTTTTTGCACTCTTTCACATTTTCCCAAGAGTTTTCACATGTATAATCCTACTTGTTTCTCACAGTACCCCTTTGAACCAGCTAGTTCTTTATTACCAGTGTAGATGGAGGAAATGGGACTCAGCAGACAGGGTCACTTGACAAAGACGATCCAGATAGGAGGGGCTGACCTGGAATGTCAGAGCCAAGCTCTGGCTTCTGGGTCAGTCATGAGTCCCTGTGTTTGGGGGTGTAGGGGGAGCTTAGGAAAGATGAGAAATAGTGGCTTGATGTTGTGAAATCACTATCTGACCATCTGGGAATTTGCCCTCGATTCACTGCCGAGTTTAAGAAGACCTGGAACAATCATTTCACATTCAAATAGTCCAGGCAGTGCTTCAAAACACCCACTTTCCCATTAAAAAAAAAAAAAAAAAGACAAATAAGCAAACCCAGAAGAGAGACAGTGAACACGATTGCTCAGAGAAGCTTTCATAATTTCAGTTTACATCCTTTTTTTGTGATAACATGGCCCCAGATAGTCAAATTTTATGCCTTGGAAGCTTTCAGACTTCTCTGATGGAAATCATCTTCCCATAACTGAGTCTTCAAAGTTGTGTATTTTTAACCTGGTAACATGCATGTGTTTAAACTAGTCAGGGTACACACACATCTAGTTTGGGGCAGTGACCCGTGCTTCAACTTTCCAGTGTTCTTACCCAGGCCAAGCTGTGCCTTGTGCCAACTTGTGTTCTTCCCGTGGTTGCCTCTCTTCCATGAGATGGAACTCATTGCTCCAAATGTTGCAGAGATACCTAGCTTTGGGAGAGTTCCTTCAGAGAGGTTTCTGGAAGGGAGAATTCCTTGGATATGCATGGGTTTCCTCCATTCCTTTCAGTGTCTGATATAGGAATCATATCTCATCAGACATCTGGGTTTGACTGGATGTGATTTGGGGCTGTCTCCTTGGTGGGTGTGGCTGATAAGAAGAAGGCAGAACGTGCTGGACCTAGGAGTTAGAGTCTGGCCCCACACAAGAGGAAGCTGGGGCAGGGCAGGGCCATCCCTCTCCTTTATGTAATTGTTGACACATGGAATATGCATCTATCTCTATCTTGGAGGATTGTAGAAGTTCTCCCCAAGAAGGGACATATTTTTTGCACTCTTTCACATTTTCCCAAGATTTTCACATGTATAATCCTACTTGTTTCTCACAGTACCCCTTTGAACCAGCTAGTTCTTTATTACCAGTGTAGATGGAGGAAATGGGACTCAGCAGACAGGGTCACTTGACAAAGACGATCCAGATAGGAGGGGCTGACCTGGAATGTCAGAGCCAAGCTCTGGCTTCTGGGTCAGTCATGAGTCCCTGTGTTTGGGGGTGTAGGGGGAGCTTAGGAAAGATGAGAAATAGTGGCTTGATGTTGTGAAATCACTATCTGACCATCTGGGAATTTGCCCTCGATTCACTGCCGAGTTTAAGAAGACCTGGAACAATCATTTCACATTCAAATAGTCCAGGCAGTGCTTCAAAACACCCACTTTCCCATTAAAAAAAAAAAAAAAAAGACAAATAAGCAAACCCAGAAGAGAGACAGTGAACACGATTGCTCAGAGAAGCTTTCATAATTTCAGTTTACATCCTTTTTTTGTGATAACATGGCCCCAGATAGTCAAATTTTATGCCTTGGAAGCTTTCAGACTTCTCTGATGGAAATCATCTTCCCATAACTGAGTCTTCAAAGTTGTGTATTTTTAACCTGGTAACATGCATGTGTTTAAACTAGTCAGGGTACACACACATCTAGTTTGGGGCAGTGACCCGTGCTTCAACTTTCCAGTGTTCTTACCCAGGCCAAGCTGTGCCTTGTGCCAACTTGTGTTCTTCCCGTGGTTGCCTCTCTTCCATGAGATGGAACTCATTGCTCCAAATGTTGCAGAGATACCTAGCTTTGGGAGAGTTCCTTCAGAGAGGTTTCTGGAAGGGAGAATTCCTTGGATATGCATGGGTTTCCTCCATTCCTTTCAGTGTCTGATATAGGAATCATATCTCATCAGACATCTGGGTTTGACTGGATGTGATTTGGGGCTGTCTCCTTGGTGGGTGTGGCTGATAAGAAGAAGGCAGAACGTGCTGGACCTAGGAGTTAGAGTCTGGCAACACAGTGCCACTGGGCAGCAAGAGGAAGCTGGGGCAGGGCAGGGCCATCCCCCCCTCTCCTTTATTAACAAGACTAGAGCTTGGAGCATCTAACCTCACTTAGTAGAGAAGCTGGCAGCTGGGTGGTTGAAGAAATAACATCCAAAGGGAGTAGCAAGTTCAGGCTGGCATTTCAGGATACGTAGTCTGATTGGTGGGGCCAGTAACAAGGAATTCTAGGCCAGAGGCCAACTCAGAAGTCGGGAGAGGCTGGGGTTGGCCTTCTGAGGTCTGTTTTTGGGAAGGAAAGGATTCCTCCAGTTGGGAACAGAGTTCAGTCCTGGGAAAGAAGGCTGGCAGGGGCTGGGGGATGGGAGGGGCATGGAGGCTCTGCCAGCTTGTGGTTGAGAGCAAGACTAGACCCAGAAGAGGACCAGGAGCAGAGTGGGGAATCCAGAGACATGCCTGTGCTAGAGGAGGTATCTGAATGAGGATCTGGGGTCAGTCAGGTGATTTAAGGTGGAAGTCAGCAGTTCTGTGACTCAAGATCTAGGGAGTTTCTTAGGACTAAGATGATTTTGACTTTTCCTATCTTGTGGGAGGAATGTCTCAGAAACTGAGTCGGGCCCTGGGACCCAGGTAGAGTTTATGGAAAGACAACTACAGGGCTCAGGAAGAGGAAAGAGAGAGCTGGAGAAGAGAGAAGGTGCAGGGGGCTATAGCATGAATCCTCTTTTCATGGGAGGGAAGGGTCTCTGCCCTCAGTGGGTGAGAAGAATTCATCAATGCAGCTATTTCCTTCTTGCCCCAGGTAGATTTCAGATTATCGTGTAGGTGGCTTCCTCACCAAAAACCCCACAGGCGTCGATTGTTGCTCCCTCTTGGGTCCTCTGCTCCAGGCTGGTGTCCTTGAGGCAGTCTTGTTTGGATTTCTGGACCCTGCCCGGGAAGAGAGACTTTCCTTTCTCTGATGCATAAATGCTGAGAGAAAATCAACGCTGATGGGAGCTTATGGCACATCCATCTCCTTTCCACACATCTCTGGTGGACCACCTCTCTGGAATGGACCTTTTTTTCGGGCTGTCTCCTTGGTGGGTGTGGCTGATAAGAAGAAGGCAGAACGTGCTGGACCTAGGAGTTAGAGTCTGGCAACACAGTGCCACTGGGCAGCAAGAGGAAGCTGGGGCAGGGCAGGGCCATCCCCCCCTCTCCTTTATTAACAAGACTAGAGCTTGGAGCATCTAACCTCACTTAGTAGAGAAGCTGGCAGCTGGGTGGTTGAAGAAATAACATCCAAAGGGAGTAGCAAGTTCAGGCTGGCATTTCAGGATACGTAGTCTGATTGGTGGGGCCAGTAACAAGGAATTCTAGGCCAGAGGCCAACTCAGAAGTCGGGAGAGGCTGGGGTTGGCCTTCTGAGGTCTGTTTTTGGGAAGGAAAGGATTCCTCCAGTTGGGAACAGAGTTCAGTCCTGGGAAAGAAGGCTGGCAGGGGCTGGGGGATGGGAGGGGCATGGAGGCTCTGCCAGCTTGTGGTTGAGAGCAAGACTAGACCCAGAAGAGGACCAGGAGCAGAGTGGGGAATCCAGAGACATGCCTGTGCTAGAGGAGGTATCTGAATGAGGATCTGGGGTCAGTCAGGTGATTTAAGGTGGAAGTCAGCAGTTCTGTGACTCAAGATCTAGGGAGTTTCTTAGGACTAAGATGATTTTGACTTTTCCTATCTTGTGGGAGGAATGTCTCAGAAACTGAGTCGGGCCCTGGGACCCAGGTAGAGTTTATGGAAAGACAACTACAGGGCTCAGGAAGAGGAAAGAGAGAGCTGGAGAAGAGAGAAGGTGCAGGGGGCTATAGCATGAATCCTCTTTTCATGGGAGGGAAGGGTCTCTGCCCTCAGTGGGTGAGAAGAATTCATCAATGCAGCTATTTCCTTCTTGCCCCAGGTAGATTTCAGATTATCGTGTAGGTGGCTTCCTCACCAAAAACCCCACAGGCGTCGATTGTTGCTCCCTCTTGGGTCCTCTGCTCCAGGCTGGTGTCCTTGAGGCAGTCTTGTTTGGATTTCTGGACCCTGCCCGGGAAGAGAGACTTTCCTTTCTCTGATGCATAAATGCTGAGAGAAAATCAACGCTGATGGGAGCTTATGGCACATCCATCTCCTTTCCACACATCTCTGGTGGACCACCTCTCTGGAATGGACTCCTGAGGGGGTCTCCAGAAAGGGTAGTCCCCACCACAAACACACAACTTTCCTACTGGCAGAACGTCAAACTCCTGACACAGAGACACTTGGAAATCATGCCACGATGTTAGGAAATGTGTGCTCTGTTGTGTCTTATGTCTTTTGTCATTTCGTAGGGGACAACTCATTGGCCCTGGGGAGGCAGGGGGGGCCTCTGTGGAGCAATGCTCCAGCTAGCCCAGGCCTCCCCTTTGCATTTTGATGGCTGGTTCCTCTGTTTTCACATCTTAAGTTTTTCTGTTTGATTTCCTGTTTTAATTTTTGGAAGCACACCTTCCAGAAGTCCCCTCACGGTGGCTATTTTTTACTCCCTCCCTGTGTCAGAGGACCCTCCTGTGTACTTTCTCCAGATCGATAAACAGTTGGTATTTGTTTTCTTCCTTGTACATTTCAGAGGTGGTTTTCATACTTAACCCTTTCCCATTCCCTTTGGCTGAGGAATTCTCATTCAGGCAGCACTCTGAGGCTGCTGCTTCCGTGTCTCTTTTTCCTGCGACTTCAGTAGAAAGAGTATGATCCAGGAGCTATTATGAAGCCCACGTTATGGGTCAGGCTTTGTGCTGCTGCAAACGACATGCAACCGTGAGAAAGGACGCTGTTCTGCTCTGTAAGACCTTTCTAGAGGTTAAAGAAGTGCACCTAGATCATGATTATCTAATCAAGTGTTAAATGGAGAGCGTCATTCTAGAGTAGTTAAAGGTTTAGTCTTGAGCCGGATCTGGATTCAAATTCCCTGAGAACTCTCTTTCCTTGGTTAGATGGTTAGCTAGCATCACTAAGTCAATGGACATGAATCTGAGCAAACTCTGGGAGACTGTGGAGGACAGAGGAGCCTGGCGTGCTGCAGTCCATGGGGTCACGAAGAGTCAGACACAACTTAGTGACTGACCAATGACAACAAAGTGGAGGCTGGTTCCTTTTCTCTGTGTTAGGGCTGCTGCAGAGGTGGCGGCACACAATTCAGTAAAGCACCTAACACGGTCTCGGCCCTCTGCCCAGCCACTGTCACTAGTTAGTAAATGTGAGCTATTTGTATTGCCTACTGAAGCAGTCTTTGAAAGATCCACAGCACATAAATGAGAAATGGAGAAATGCAGTAGGGAGAAATGGATTTTTTTTTTACCATGACAATTTAACTGTAATGTCTTAGGATTTTGTGAGGATTAGTTAATTGAAAATAAGGTCTAAACACCATTTCAAGCATCTAGTAAGTGCTCAATAAGTGTTCATTTTGTAATGACTATCATTTTATAATTACTATTTTATAATTTATAGTATAATTACTATATTTTTATAGTAATAATTTATACTTACTATTTTATAATTTCATAATTACTATTATTCTAACTACCTACTGTTATTCTTAGTAGCTATTATGCTTACTACCTACCAAGTGGTTTAGTCATTAAGTCATGTCCAACTCTCTGCAACCCCATGGGTTGTAAACTGCCAGCTTCCTCTGTCCATGGGGTTTTCCAGGCAAGAATACTGGAATAGGTTGTCATTTCCTTTTCCAGGGGATCCTCCTGATCTAGGGATCGAACCCTTCTCTCTTATGTGTCTTGCATTGGCAGGTGGATTCTTCAGCACTGAGCCACTGGGGAAGCTCACCGAGACAAGGGCTGGACTATAATTGACAATGAGCCCTGCCATTCCTTTTTTAATGTTAGCATTTATTTGGCTGTGTTTGGCTGAGTTGTGGCGCCCAGGATCTTCGTGGTGGTGCACAGGCTTCTCTCTAGCTGGGTGTGGGCTCCAGAGTCCCTGGGCTTTGTAGTTGTGGTGCCGGCTCACTTGCGCCAGTGCATGTGGGATCTTAGTTCCCTGACCAGGGATTGAACTCCTGGATGGATTCCTAGCCATTGGACTACCAGGGAAGTTCCCTAACCCTGTTATTTTTTAGGGCATCTTGATTTTCCTAGACTTTAAAGATATTTTCTTACTTGATAGAACTCCCCTTACCCCATATTTGTAAATCAAGAACAAAAACCTTTGTTAGTGACAACTTCCATGAGAATACGATGTAGAGGGCTGACCAATGACAACAAGTGGAGGCTGGTTCCTTTTCTCTGTGTTAGGGCTGCTGCAGAGGTGGCGGCACACAATTCAGTAAAGCACCTAACACGGTCTCGGCCCTCTGCCCAGCCACTGTCACTAGTTAGTAAATGTGAGCTATTTGTATTGCCTACTGAAGCAGTCTTTGAAAGATCCACAGCACATAAATGAGAAATGGAGAAATGCAGTAGGGAGAAATGGATTTTTTTTTTACCATGACAATTTAACTGTAATGTCTTAGGATTTTGTGAGGATTAGTTAATTGAAAATAAGGTCTAAACACCATTTCAAGCATCTAGTAAGTGCTCAATAAGTGTTCATTTTGTAATGACTATCATTTTATAATTACTATTTTATAATTTATAGTATAATTACTATATTTTTATAGTAATAATTTATACTTACTATTTTATAATTTCATAATTACTATTATTCTAACTACCTACTGTTATTCTTAGTAGCTATTATGCTTACTACCTACCAAGTGGTTTAGTCATTAAGTCATGTCCAACTCTCTGCAACCCCATGGGTTGTAAACTGCCAGCTTCCTCTGTCCATGGGGTTTTCCAGGCAAGAATACTGGAATAGGTTGTCATTTCCTTTTCCAGGGGATCCTCCTGATCTAGGGATCGAACCCTTCTCTCTTATGTGTCTTGCATTGGCAGGTGGATTCTTCAGCACTGAGCCACTGGGGAAGCTCACGAGACAAGGGCTGGACTATAATTGACAATGAGCCCTGCCATTCCTTTTTTAATGTTAGCATTTATTTGGCTGTGTTTGGCTGAGTTGTGGCGCCCAGGATCTTCGTGGTGGTGCACAGGCTTCTCTCTAGCTGGGTGTGGGCTCCAGAGTCCCTGGGCTTTGTAGTTGTGGTGCCGGCTCACTTGCGCCAGTGCATGTGGGATCTTAGTTCCCTGACCAGGGATTGAACTCCTGGATGGATTCCTAGCCATTGGACTACCAGGGAAGTTCCCTAACCCTGTTATTTTTTAGGGCATCTTGATTTTCCTAGACTTTAAAGATATTTTCTTACTTGATAGAACTCCCCTTACCCCATATTTGTAAATCAAGAACAAAAACCTTTGTTAGTGACAACTTCCATGAAAATACGATGTAGAGAGCAGAGGGCAAGATATTACGAATGAACTTATGTGGGGTGGGAAGCAAGAACTTGTATCAATAAAAATTGTTTCCAGTTTATTAGTATCCAGCCCCAGACTGCCACCTTTCTGTGAGAGGAATGTTTAGGCTACCCTGCCCACCCACAAAATTCCAGGCTACTCCAGGTTTCTTTGGGGAAATGAAATAAAAAAAAGAGAAAAAACATGTGTCATGCTAATGTAGAGGGTGTATGTATTTTGAAAAAATTTGGCTCCTGGAAATGAGAATAGGATGGGGGTGGGGGAGGAGTCATGAGTGGAGTAGCAATAATTGCTTGCTACTTGGGGTGAGGGGCTCAAGGTAATTAAATGTCTCCTTGCTTAAAAAAACAACCTCCAGGCTTCCCTGATAGCTCAGAGGTAAAGAATTCGCCTGCCAATGCAGGAGACATGAGTTCGATCCCTGGTCCAAGGAGATCTCACATGCTGTGGAGCAGCTGTACCCGTGAGCCACAACTATTGAGCCTGTGCTCTAGAGCTTCGGAGCTGCGGCTATTGAGCCCATGTGCCACAACTACTGTGCCTGTGTGCCCTAGAGCCCGAGTTCTACAACAAGAGAAGCCACCGCAACAAGAAACCTGCTCAGGCTTACCTGGTGGTCCAGTGGGTAAAGAGTCTGCCTTGTAGTGCAAGGGGCCTCAGTTCAATTGCTGGCCCGGGAAGATCCCACGTGCCTCAGAGCAGCTAGACCACTGTGTCCAATTAGGAGTCAGCGCCCTGGAGTGCACGTGCCCAGAGCCGGTGCTCTGAAATGGGAAAGGCCACTGTAATGGGAGGCCCACACAGGCCAAAGAATAAAGATGGATGAAAATGAATAAAAAACCAATAAAAGAGGCCAAAAAAAAAAAAAAAAAAGGAAGCCTGCTCATCTCAAGTAGAGAGTAGCCCCCACTCCCTGCAACTAAAGAAGAGCCTGTGGCAGCAGTGAAAACCCAGAATAGCCAAAAATAAATAAATAATAAATACAAATTTTTAAAAACCGTTAAAAACAAATGAAAAAGCACCCTCCATAGGAGTCAGCACAGGGACTCGCACTCACTGAACTGAGCCACCACTCCAGGTGTGGAGTTAAACACTAAATGCAGCTTATTTTACTTCATCTTCCTAGTAACTCTAAGGTGCAAGTCCTATTCCTATGCTCATTTTTTTCCAATGGAGTGAAACTGAGGCTTGAAGAGGTTAAATAACTTGTCTAGAGTCACACAGCTATGCAAGGGAAAGGCGAGATTCCATGAACCTAGGCAGTCCAAGTTCAGAGGCTAAAGTATTCTCCTAGAACACCTCCAACACTGGAGGTGAGAAGCGAGGTATCATACCTGCTGAGGAGGTGAAGAGGAGGGCTGTAGCACTCACAGAAAGCCAAGTCGCCAGTGCGGGTGTCCTGGACTCTTCCTTAGTCCTAGAGACATCCGTGAGGTTGCCTGCTCACATGAAGACCGGGACAGCCTTGCCCTCAGCCTTGGCCAGCAGATACAGGTACATTTCATTGCACGGAGGCTATTCCCATCTTGCCCTGCAGCGAGACATCCTCAACCCAGCACACTTGCTAGGTTTTGGTGTCCACAGGGGAGGATGCTCCAGAGCCTTGCCAAGATGACCCTCATGGTCCTTGGACCAGCAGCACGGCAACCACAGCTCCTAGGAGCTTGTTAGAAGTGCTCAATCTCAGGCACCTTCCCTGCTAAATCCAAACCTAGACTCTCCTTTTTTTAAAAAAAAAAATTTTTTTGGCTTCTTTTATTGTTTTTTTTTGTTTGTTTATTTATTTTCATCCATCTTTATTCTTTGGCCTGTGTGGGTCTCCTATTGCAGTGGCCTCTCTCGTTGCAGAACACCAGCTCTGGGTGTGTGTGCTCCAGAGTACTGGTCATAGTCGGACACACAGGTCCAGCTGCTCCATGGCACGTGGGATCCTCCTGGGCCAGGGATCGAACTGGGGCCCCTTGCACTGGAAGATGGACTCTTTATCCACTGGACCACCAGGGAAGCCCTAGACTCTTTTTTAAACTTTTAATTTTATATTGGCATATTGCTGGTTCACAGTGTTGCGATAGATTAAGGTACACAGCAGAGGGACTCCCCCATTCATGCACATGTATCCATTCTCCCTAAACTCCCCTTGCATCCAGGCTGCCACGAAGTCCCTGGTGTCTTATGTAATACACATTAAAGCTGAAGGAGCACTGCTCCAAAAAGTTTTCTCTTTACTCTGCCCAGCAGAGTTAAGTCACCACTTCTCAGAGTGTGCTGATGTTGAATGGCAGGCTCCTGTCCCTGATTAACTGAGTGACTGGTGTGTGTCGTGCCACAGACCTACACAAGGGCTGGAGCCTTGGATGATCAGAGGAAAGAAGATTAGGTGTCGTCAGAGAACACCTACCAGTAATTCTCAAGTCTCTTCTTTCAGAAACGGATTTAGATGGCTATAAAATAAATGAATAACAAGCGTTTCTTTAAATTCCAATTTCTTTCTTACCCATTTCCCTGCTACCTATACTTAATAGCTCTTCCTTCTCCCCGGAGACTTGCTAATCTACATTTCACAACCTTGTTCCATTTGACTTTGCGTGCAAAGAAATCTGTGCAGAATATCATCTCTTTTTTCCTCCTTGACCCATGACTTTTCCTCTCACTCTAACTTCTGTCCCAGGAGGTGGGTCCCACTCTGTCATCCACCTTCAGCTGCCCTTCTGCCCTTCCGATACACACCATGACCTTGCCTCACACCTCCTCATAAACAGAGAGCAGAATAAAAGGGCACCCATAAGGGATGAGGAGGAGAGAGGGCCCACAAGGGCGTGGAGGGAAGATCCCTAGGAAGCCAAGGCGAGCCACGATGAGCGGATGCCCTAGGTTTAACCAATCACAGTGCTCATTGCTAAGGCTTTGCTCATCTAGCCAAACAGACCAGTGAAGTGAAGGCAAACATAGGGACCAGAGTTCCTGCAGAATGGAGACACCTTATCCTGGTTTATCTGGGGTCATTCCAGAGTGATATGGTCCAGATGAACAGAATCCTACTTATTTAAATAAGAATATTTTAAAATAATAAACATTTAAAAATTTAGGGATCCTCCAGGGATCGAACTGGGGCCCCTTGCACTGGAAGATGGACTCTTTATCCACTGGACCACCAGGAAGCCCTAGACTCTTTTTTAAACTTTTAATTTTATATTGGCATATTGCTGGTTCACAGTGTTGCGATAGATTAAGGTACACAGCAGAGGGACTCCCCCATTCATGCACATGTATCCATTCTCCCTAAACTCCCCTTGCATCCAGGCTGCCACGAAGTCCCTGGTGTCTTATGTAATACACATTAAAGCTGAAGGAGCACTGCTCCAAAAAGTTTTCTCTTTACTCTGCCCAGCAGAGTTAAGTCACCACTTCTCAGAGTGTGCTGATGTTGAATGGCAGGCTCCTGTCCCTGATTAACTGAGTGACTGGTGTGTGTCGTGCCACAGACCTACACAAGGGCTGGAGCCTTGGATGATCAGAGGAAAGAAGATTAGGTGTCGTCAGAGAACACCTACCAGTAATTCTCAAGTCTCTTCTTTCAGAAACGGATTTAGATGGCTATAAAATAAATGAATAACAAGCGTTTCTTTAAATTCCAATTTCTTTCTTACCCATTTCCCTGCTACCTATACTTAATAGCTCTTCCTTCTCCCCGGAGACTTGCTAATCTACATTTCACAACCTTGTTCCATTTGACTTTGCGTGCAAAGAAATCTGTGCAGAATATCATCTCTTTTTTCCTCCTTGACCCATGACTTTTCCTCTCACTCTAACTTCTGTCCCAGGAGGTGGGTCCCACTCTGTCATCCACCTTCAGCTGCCCTTCTGCCCTTCCGATACACACCATGACCTTGCCTCACACCTCCTCATAAACAGAGAGCAGAATAAAAGGGCACCCATAAGGGATGAGGAGGAGAGAGGGCCCACAAGGGCGTGGAGGGAAGATCCCTAGGAAGCCAAGGCGAGCCACGATGAGCGGATGCCCTAGGTTTAACCAATCACAGTGCTCATTGCTAAGGCTTTGCTCATCTAGCCAAACAGACCAGTGAAGTGAAGGCAAACATAGGGACCAGAGTTCCTGCAGAATGGAGACACCTTATCCTGGTTTATCTGGGGTCATTCCAGAGTGATATGGTCCAGATGAACAGAATCCTACTTATTTAAATAAGAATATTTTAAAATAATAAACATTTAAAAATTTAGGGACATTTTTAATTAAAGTGTCTCCAGACGACATATACACTCTATCATATCTGATTACAATCAATTTAAAAAAATAATTGAAAGTCAGTAGATGCATAAGCTATGGCCCTACACCATACCTTTTCTTGTTTATACAGCCTCTTTAGCACGTGTAGGGCAGCTTTCCCCAACGCTAAATGGCCCTGGAGTGCCGTACTTAGGGGCTTATTTTTTGTCTTTTTGTCATACTGTATTTTTACAAAGCTTTCAGCTGACAAACTATCAGGGAGGAAACCAGAGGAGTAAACTTTTAGAAATTGTATCTAAAACATAACCATTCTCTGATTAAGGAGCTTTTGGTCATTTCTTTGGGAATAGTCTATGAGCTTTACCACATTTAATGTGTGATTTTAATCCAGTGGTTCCCAAATTTGGCTGTACATTTTAATCATCTTGGAGCTTTAAAACTCACTAACGCTGAACGTTTACCTTCCAAAATACTAGCTTAATTGGTCTCAGCTACAGCATAAGGTACCAGCATTTGTAAAAGCTACCATGTGATTCCTCATGGAGCCAAAATTGAGAAACACTGCTTCTAATCTTGAGGCCAAAAACTCTTTTAAAAATCCTACTTTTCAATTGTATCCTCTATAATTGTTGAAGAAGTGACCTCTTTGATAAATCAGTGTCTCACTGTCTGTGGGTAAGTGTGTGTGTGTGTACGCATATATACATACACACATACAAAGTATATAGAGGATTAAAAATAACTTATATGGCAAGCTCCTAAAGCTATCACAGAAATAAATGGGGTGTGTATGCATGTGTGCCTGCCTGTCTATGGGATCTCATGTGTGGCATTTGTTTTTTACTGACAGGATGCTTATTTTCATGGTAATATGGAACCTTGTGACCATTCATTAACATATCTTTAATATATTTGGGGAGGACTGTTTCAAGCAGTGCACTTGTTGTACATTACTACAATATTTAAAACGTAGGCAAACCGCTGGATTGTAAAATGTTTTCTGAGATGTTGATTCTGAACAGAAGTTTTGGTTTTATTCTCTTCTACCTCTGCAATTGAAGTGTATTTTTTTTTGTTTGTTTCTTAGAAACAAAGTTGGGGATTTCCACTTTGTTTTTATCGTTAGTATAAATACATGGATTTCAGTAATATTTTGCAGTCCACTCACATCCTGAAATTTCTAAGACTTCATTAAGAAGTTATGCTGTTTTTGCAGGGATTTTCCATGGTGTTTGGTTGTAAAAAAAGTGCTGAATGGATGAAAAATAAGTGAAATGTGTTTTTTTCTTCTTTCCTAGTTATCATTGCTGTTTGTCTTCTATGTGTAGGCAACTAATCTGCTATTGTTCCCCTGGGGGGAATTTAAGTCAAAAAGTCACATTGAATTACTAGAAAAAAGGTATTCCTATCTCAAAAGATCAATGTATACAATGATTTAAGAATAAAGTGGGAAATTCATCAAATTTTTGGTGTAGTTGTATCTGTTCATGGTACCCTACTTATACCAACAATTAGGTAAACTAAATCTGAAGTAAACTCTCAATATGATTATTGATAGATTCCAACTGACAATCTCACTTTCCATGAATTTAGAAAGGCCACTTTCTTCCCTTGATCCCATTAACTATATATGAAAAAAAAAAATTCTTTTGTAGTCTATAAAAATGCAGCAAATATTTTTATTCTGGATCTCAGTCATTTAGTAAAATTCTTTTCATAGTTTTTACTGTTGCATCTGTTGCATTTTATGTGTTATTTGAGTTGACAACAAAGATAGATGCTTAATGGAATGTGTGATTTATGGGAAAGAAGTTATCCCAATTGGATTTCATCAGGCTGGCAATTTCTGAGCTGTAATCACCCAAATTGTGAACCCTCCCTCCCACACACCCTAAATACAAATGTCCAGCCTGAATCTCTTACTCCGTTTTCCATGTTTTATATCTACAGGACCATTTAGTGTCATAGTTTCTATGAAAAATCGTGGGGTGTTCAGAAACACTTGACTTCCCAACTAGAGGCAGGGGATTCGGGTCAGGGGTGGGGGTTATGGCTTGTAACCATCTGTTAGAAAACGAATGCTGGGCTTGATTGAAAGATTTTCATCCATTGATTAAAATGTACATTTTTTAAAACTTTATGTCTCACCCTGAAATACCACCATTAAAAGTTCATTTACATAATCACATCTTTTAAAAATTCCAACACTTCTGGGAAGGTAAGGGAGGCATCGGTTATTCATTCCTAGTCTGAATTACCTCTTTCAGGTCGCTTGCTACCTAAAGTCTGGCTCAGGTCAACTAGACTGGGTGGGTATTGTGATTGGTGGTAGATAGTGAGTGAGAATTCACAGGAGGAAGAGAATGGCTCCTGGTGATGTGACCATTGTCAGGCGACTGAGTGCTTCTATAAGGCACTGGGATACTTGGAAATTCCAGGAGAGGAAAGCCGTGTCGTGGAGGAGTGATACAAAAAAAGAAGTACTAAAGATAATTGCCTATAATTTAGTATTTTCCTAGATTTGCTCTTTACACAGAAATATGAGAAGAAACCAGTCATCCTCCTTATTTTAGTGCCTTCTACTTCCTGTACCCAGGGCTCACATTTCAGTTGAAACTCCATTCACTTAATGAATTATTTTGGCTTTTGATGACTAGACTTGGAAAGTGTCACCATTCATAACTTGCTTCTATGGGAAAATAAGTCCTAATGTCCAAGAGACCTAATTACAAATTAACTCCAGAGTGTAATTGGTGCCTAAATAGGGCTCTACTGAATAGAAACCTTGTTTTCCTGGTGTCCCCTCATTCTCTCATCTTAGTTTGGAATGGAGACATTTGTTAGGTTGAACTAGAAAGAGACACTAGAGGATGAGGCTTGATGTGGTAAAATTTATGTAATATCAGTGCATGCAATGAAGAGGACACTGATGACCCAGAGAAAGTACCTTTGTAGATCACAACTCTTAGAATCCAGGGATGAACACCTAAACCCTGACCACGACCCCCAAGGCCCTCTTCTTTCCTCTCTAGTTTCACCTCCTCTTGCTTTCTGAGGTCCTGGCATGGTGTTTGATGCTTTCTCCAGACAGGCAGGGCCTTTGTACAAGTGATTCTAACCTGCAGTGTTTCTCCTCTCTCTGTCCTTTCAGGCTGCCCACTACCTAGTTGACTCTTCTCTCACCATCAGATTTCTACTCAAGACTACTCCCACCTATGTCCTTTGTTCCACACACTCATGGATTTATATTTCTTTCTGATGGAGTACAGTTGCACACTTCCTGGTGTAACTATTTTGTGTAATGTCTATGCCTTCGAACAGGAAAGCACATAGAAACAAGGATCCTTTGCTTTGGTTCATTGTTTGTACTCATGGCATTCTGGAAGTAAGGGTGGTATTTGTCGTTTTTGGTCGCTTGCTACCTAAAGTCTGGCTCAGGTCAACTAGACTGGGTGGGTATTGTGATTGGTGGTAGATAGTGAGTGAGAATTCACAGGAGGAAGAGAATGGCTCCTGGTGATGTGACCATTGTCAGGCGACTGAGTGCTTCTATAAGGCACTGGGATACTTGGAAATTCCAGGAGAGGAAAGCCGTGTCGTGGAGGAGTGATACAAAAAAAGAAGTACTAAAGATAATTGCCTATAATTTAGTATTTTCCTAGATTTGCTCTTTACACAGAAATATGAGAAGAAACCAGTCATCCTCCTTATTTTAGTGCCTTCTACTTCCTGTACCCAGGGCTCACATTTCAGTTGAAACTCCATTCACTTAATGAATTATTTTGGCTTTTGATGACTAGACTTGGAAAGTGTCACCATTCATAACTTGCTTCTATGGGAAAATAAGTCCTAATGTCCAAGAGACCTAATTACAAATTAACTCCAGAGTGTAATTGGTGCCTAAATAGGGCTCTACTGAATAGAAACCTTGTTTTCCTGGTGTCCCCTCATTCTCTCATCTTAGTTTGGAATGGAGACATTTGTTAGGTTGAACTAGAAAGAGACACTAGAGGATGAGGCTTGATGTGGTAAAATTTATGTAATATCAGTGCATGCAATGAAGAGGACACTGATGACCCAGAGAAAGTACCTTTGTAGATCACAACTCTTAGAATCCAGGGATGAACACCTAAACCCTGACCACGACCCCCAAGGCCCTCTTCTTTCCTCTCTAGTTTCACCTCCTCTTGCTTTCTGAGGTCCTGGCATGGTGTTTGATGCTTTCTCCAGACAGGCAGGGCCTTTGTACAAGTGATTCTAACCTGCAGTGTTTCTCCTCTCTCTGTCCTTTCAGGCTGCCCACTACCTAGTTGACTCTTCTCTCACCATCAGATTTCTACTCAAGACTACTCCCACCTATGTCCTTTGTTCCACACACTCATGGATTTATATTTCTTTCTGATGGAGTACAGTTGCACACTTCCTGGTGTAACTATTTTGTGTAATGTCTATGCCTTCGAACAGGAAAGCACATAGAAACAAGGATCCTTTTTGCTTTGGTTCATTGTTTGTATTCTGCATGGGTTGGCATTTGTGTTTGGGACCTAGTAGAAACTCAGTCCATTTTTGTGAGATGAATAATGAAGAGTGACAGCTTGTGCAAAAGATGGTTATCTACCCAGAGCTTATTTTTAAATAGTGCATTTACTCTGTGGAAAGGCAGCAGTAGGGCTTCCCTGGTGGTCTAGTGGGTAGAGAGTCTGCCTTGTGGTGTAGGGGGTACCAGTTCGATCCCTGGTCTGGGAAGATCCCATGTGCCGAGGAATGGCTGGACCAGTGTGTCCAATTACCAGCCAGAGCTCTGGAGTACCTGTGCTAAGATCTGGTGCTCTGCAGTGAGAGAGGTCACTGGGATGGGAGGCCCACACAGGCCAAAGAATAAAAATGGGTGAAAAATAAACAATGACTTAGAGGCAAAAAAAAAAAAAAAAAGGAAAAATAAAAAGAGAAGGCAGCAGTAGACTCATAGAGAGAGCTCCTGCTTCCAGGCTCAGCTTCTCCATCTCTTCCCTAGGGTTTCTGTGATGTCAGGAGTCCACTAAAGGGCAGAGTGAGACTGTGAGCTCATTCCATAGAGGTTAACGATTAATGCATATTTGTCCTCATTTAACAAGTCTAAATTCAACTAGAAAGGAAAAGTCTCGTGGTGAATCTCTGTGATGCCAACATGTGGAAGCATAGCTAGATACTACTTTTTACAAGTGCCAAGAATATGTTTATTTAAAGTTTGCTCTTCTTGATTTTCTCCCCTGCTCACTTTTACTCCTTTTTTTTTTTTTTTTCTGATCAGTGCCAGTGGTGTGGCTGTCCCACTGGGCGTTTGTGAAGTCCATTGTAGGACTCAGCACTGCCCGGGCAGGTACCAGCAACACCTTATCTTGATTTCCAAAGGAACTACCTCAATGCATTCAGGAAAGATGTGGTGGTAAAATAAAATATGTGCGAGTCTGCTTTCCTTTGTTATTTTTCTTTGATCAACTAAGAATCCCTTTGAACTAAGAACAAGAAAACCTTCAACACCTAAGGATGAGAAGAGATACAGAAAGGAGGCCGAGTTAACAGAGCTCTAATTAAAGTTAAATGTAGAAGTTAGCCACTGGATTTAGACTATTACATATGTCTATTGGCTGCAGATTTGGAGATATAAGAAGTTTGCTCTGTTTCTTTTGAAAATGGGTAAGAAGGCTTATGAGGTTGTCTTACATTTTCATTTATCTTGCAAAAACCTTTCTGATGTCTCCTAGGATCCTGGGACACATCAATCTGTAACAGTCTCAAATATTGATGTCCCTGGATAGCCTGTTGCTGAAGCATTGCTGAGGCAGGTGTGGAGGAATGCTCTTGGAAGGACTGACACCAGGATTTGACAAAACCAAGGAAAAACGACAGTTCTAGAGTTTTGTGTTTGCACCATAGCTATGAAGTGTGAGTCTTGAATCTGAGCCCAGAGTCGAATTGTCCGCTTGGAGACAGTCGAGATTCTTTGCTAGGGTAAAACTAGGAGATATGTCAAGAGTGTGTGAGGGTGATACTATTAATTCACTGAGGGAAACGGCAGAAGGAAATGACTCTGCTTTATTTTTTAATGTTGAACTCAGAAAAAATGCAGAAACAGCAAGTCATTTTAGTTAGGTATATACTTTTAAATTGTTGCAGGGAGAAGAGGTGTATTTCTAAAGGGCTGTGGTCAACATTATAAAGAAGCTACTTAACTCTGAGTTCATCTCCTATTCCAGATGTGCTTAAAAATTTGGAGGAAACTTCCCAGCTTTGGAGAGTGCATTTTTAAATGTCTTTATGTATTTTTTGGGTGAATATTTTTCAAGAGTTTCATTTAGGTTTGTACCAAGAAGAAAATTGTAACAGTGGGAAATTAAAACTAGGATTTTCTCCATGCAATGAAAAAAAGTACATTCGCCCGTTCTTTTAAAAAAGCAGTCGACAAGGCTGGACCCTGGATATTGGGGTGACCCTGGGCTTAGAGAATCATAGTGAGAAGTATGACCAGATCCCTGCTGTCACATATTCCGTGGTCACGTTGAGGTAACATATATGGAAATCAGAAGTCCTAAAAGAGGATGATGTGTGTTTCGGGAGAGGAATGAGGGGAGAAGAAAAGTCACTCAGAATTAGAGAGGAGGATTAGTAACGATTACTAGAGTCGAGCAAAAACTCCTTAGAGGAGATGATGGCTGAGTTGAACTGAAAAGGTCATCAGGGAGTTTGCCAGGAAGGACACTGCAGGAAAAAGGGCTAGCACAGGACCAGCTCACAAAGAGATGCACAGGAGCCTTGTGTACAGTGAGATCCTGAGAACATCAGGTGGGCTCTGGACTGGGCTGGAGGGGGGGCGGCCAGTGCAGTGTCCACAGGGACCTGGGGAAGACAAGCTGGAAACACCCTCCTGAGAGAGGTCACGAAAGGCCTTCTATGCCAGGCTAAAAAGTGTGACCTTTATCCTGAAGGCAAAGGGCAGCCACAGAAGGATTTTAAGTGCTAGGGTTATACGATCAGATATGTGTTTTAGAAAAATCATTCTGGCAGCTATTACACATTCTAAATGAAGACAGAACACCTCCCTAAAGCCTCTGAAGTATTCTAGCTGGTTCCTGAGAAAGGCTTGTCTATAATTCTCACCATTTATCCTCTTAACATAACACAGAAACATTATCCCCTCAGACTTCTGGCTAAGTTGACACAGCCAGGATCTGGAGAGTGGGTTGGGGATAGTTTTGACATTTTTCCTAGCAACCTGGCACACCCAGATGCCTGACTACAAAGGAAACCTGACCTCCCCACAACCAGGGATGTGTGCACCAGTGGGGGGCCCCAAAAGGCACTGAGTGGTCCACTTACATTTAACGAGTAATCCCAGTTTTAAAATTTTTTTCCCTTTATGTATTTTTGGGTGAATATTTTTCAAGAGTTTCATTTAGGTTTGTACCAAGAAGAAAATTGTAACAGTGGGAAATTAAAACTAGGATTTTCTCCATGCAATGAAAAAAAGTACATTCGCCCGTTCTTTTAAAAAAGCAGTCGACAAGGCTGGACCCTGGATATTGGGGTGACCCTGGGCTTAGAGAATCATAGTGAGAAGTATGACCAGATCCCTGCTGTCACATATTCCGTGGTCACGTTGAGGTAACATATATGGAAATCAGAAGTCCTAAAAGAGGATGATGTGTGTTTCGGGAGAGGAATGAGGGGAGAAGAAAAGTCACTCAGAATTAGAGAGGAGGATTAGTAACGATTACTAGAGTCGAGCAAAAACTCCTTAGAGGAGATGATGGCTGAGTTGAACTGAAAAGGTCATCAGGGAGTTTGCCAGGAAGGACACTGCAGGAAAAAGGGCTAGCACAGGACCAGCTCACAAAGAGATGCACAGGAGCCTTGTGTACAGTGAGATCCTGAGAACATCAGGTGGGCTCTGGACTGGGCTGGAGGGGGGGCGGCCAGTGCAGTGTCCACAGGGACCTGGGGAAGACAAGCTGGAAACACCCTCCTGAGAGAGGTCACGAAAGGCCTTCTATGCCAGGCTAAAAAGTGTGACCTTTATCCTGAAGGCAAAGGGCAGCCACAGAAGGATTTTAAGTGCTAGGGTTATACGATCAGATATGTGTTTTAGAAAAATCATTCTGGCAGCTATTACACATTCTAAATGAAGACAGAACACCTCCCTAAAGCCTCTGAAGTATTCTAGCTGGTTCCTGAGAAAGGCTTGTCTATAATTCTCACCATTTATCCTCTTAACATAACACAGAAACATTATCCCCTCAGACTTCTGGCTAAGTTGACACAGCCAGGATCTGGAGGAGTGGGTTGGGGATAGTTTTGACATTTTTTCCTAGCAACCTGGCACACCCAGATAGCCTGACTACAAAGGAAACCTGACCTCCCCACAACCAGGGGATGTGTGCACCAGTGGCCACAAGGCACGAGGGTCCTACATTCATTTAAGAGGTTAAATGCCATATTCTCTCATGGAGATGTGCTACATGAGAAAACAGGCAAGAGAAAAACAGAAATTCTTACTATTTAACCCAGAAACAGTAAAACGTAGCCACCTCTCAACATGAGCTCTACAGTCCGAGGAGGGCTTTGAACTGATCCTTCAGACAACTTTCAAGGCCCAATAGAACAGATGTGGTTATCACCGGATTTGCTTTTTTGAGTCAAGATATCTTCTGGGGACAAAGACTCTGTTTCTAAAAAAACTCAAGGGGGAGAAAAGTAAAGGTTGAGGAGAGAATATGGCCTGAAAACATGGCGTATCAATACAGAGTTGTCATTGAAATGGTTTCCTGAAAACATGGAGTATCAATACAGAGTTGTTATTGAAATGGTTTCGAAGCGAAGGTGGTTTCCAGATTGGTTTCTAACAGAACAAGAGGGTCCACAGCCTGACATGTTCTTTCACCCTGGCAGTTGAAAGTTCTTTCTCCCCAGTTAGGAGTTTTGCCTCCATGACACAAGGAAGCCTCTGACTGACAGCCCACTTTATTTCTACCTTCTGGCCCACTGCCGCAGGAAGTGCCCAGTCCTTGTGATATAAATGTCAGGCTGCTTTGGGGGGTCTTGTTTTTGCCTCCCTCAGGAAAGGTTTGGGGGATGGTGGCCCTGGAGGTAGAGAGGGAGTCAGGAGGGAGAGAAAAATGGGAGACGGGCTTTGACCTGCTGGGGAAAGAGCCCCCGCTGACACGGTCAGTCTGACCCATTGAATGGCCTGAATACGATAAATGGCGCTTTATCCTGCCTTGAAAGGCACGAGATAGCGAAGTCTAAATGCCTGGGCATGCTTAAATAGGCGACCAGGGATGCTGGAGCTGAGTGTGTTTGAAATCTGAGCTCTCTGACAGCCTGGGAGCTGTCACAGGTCACCTGCCTTGCTCCACTGGGACGGGCCCAGGTCTCACAAGAAATTGTCCGTGGACGAATTGTAGTACAAATTCCTTTCTTTGTTGGTTGGCCTCTTTCACTAGACCATGGCCTATAAAATTTTGTAAAAACAATTCTTAAATATTATTTGAAAGGGCAAATGGCCCACGCTGAAAGGTTTGACAGTTTGACATATAGTGCATGGTTTTGAGAGCTCGCAACCTGAAAAGTGTGGCCAGGATTCCTCCCCAGCTTGTTAGAAGCTTGGTGTTTTTTATGCAGTGTTTTGTGGCTGCCCAGAGTTCCTCTGCTCCCAGCCATCTGACAGGCTAGGAGTCTGCCTCAGTGATCTGAAATCCTTTTAGACTCATTTGTGAGCGAGCAGAAAAAGAGCTGGCACCTTTGAATCCCGCGTCCAAAAAGCATAGGACCAGGTAGTGCCGATTAAGGAGCCATGTGGACGATCAGATCAAAGCAGATGGCAGTAGCGTCTTCTGATCGCACTGGAGCCGGTGCCCAGAGAGAGAGGTGCCCGCAGTGGCACTTCAGTTAGGGGGTGAGGAGGGATTTGAGTGGCCCGGTCTCATCAGAGCTAGGGAAGTCGCTGGGAAGTGGCTTTCTGCATTAGAATGTGGCCTTTTGTGCGGCTCAGCGCCCCTCGGCTGCCTCTGCATCGCCAAAGGCCATTTTCAGGAGCCTCTGGCCCCTCAGTCACTGGCCTGCTAGTTAATTGCCACACGGACTTCGTGACACATGGGCAGATAATATGACATTTTCGGTTTCTGTCACTAGCAAACGCCACAACGTTGCTTGCACTAGTTGCTAAGAAGCTGTCAGAACCCATTAGCAATTGGCTAAAGTCGCCCTATGGCATTTCCTCATAGCATCAGCAAAACGAGCATAAATCACCCACTGGAGCCTACTGCTATCCTAATGAGGCTGTAAGCTTGTTTATGGACTAGCATCATTTTATGATTATTTCCACCTTTTCAGTTTGCCTTCATTTGGCGGCAGGAGAAGTCAGCTCCAGGAATGAAGTCACTGCTGACATTTTACAAATGTGGTTCAGAGCCGCTGCCTGCTGCCGTGTGGTCGGTCAGGCTCCATTTTTAGTGAACTTAAGATAAATTCCAACTATCTTGCCGTGGACGAATTGTAGTACAATTTTTTTTTTACTAGACCATGGCCTATAAAATTTTGTAAAAACAATTCTTAAATATTATTTGAAAGGGCAAATGGCCCACGCTGAAAGGTTTGACAGTTTGACATATAGTGCATGGTTTTGAGAGCTCGCAACCTGAAAAGTGTGGCCAGGATTCCTCCCCAGCTTGTTAGAAGCTTGGTGTTTTTTATGCAGTGTTTTGTGGCTGCCCAGAGTTCCTCTGCTCCCAGCCATCTGACAGGCTAGGAGTCTGCCTCAGTGATCTGAAATCCTTTTAGACTCATTTGTGAGCGAGCAGAAAAAGAGCTGGCACCTTTGAATCCCGCGTCCAAAAAGCATAGGACCAGGTAGTGCCGATTAAGGAGCCATGTGGACGATCAGATCAAAGCAGATGGCAGTAGCGTCTTCTGATCGCACTGGAGCCGGTGCCCAGAGAGAGAGGTGCCCGCAGTGGCACTTCAGTTAGGGGGTGAGGAGGGATTTGAGTGGCCCGGTCTCATCAGAGCTAGGGAAGTCGCTGGGAAGTGGCTTTCTGCATTAGAATGTGGCCTGTGTGTGCGGCTCAGCGCCCCTCGGCTGCCTCTGCATCGCCAAAGGCCATTTTCAGGAGCCTCTGGCCCCTCAGTCACTGGCCTGCTAGTTAATTGCCACACGGACTTCGTGACACATGGGCAGATAATATGACATTTTCGGTTTCTGTCACTAGCAAACGCCACAACGTTGCTTGCACTAGTTGCTAAGAAGCTGTCAGAACCCATTAGCAATTGGCTAAAGTCGCCCTATGGCATTTCCTCATAGCATCAGCAAAACGAGCATAAATCACCCACTGGAGCCTACTGCTATCCTAATGAGGCTGTAAGCTTGTTTATGGACTAGCATCATTTTTATGATTATTTCCACCTTTTCAGTTTGCCTTCATTTGGCGGCAGGAGAAGTCAGCTCCAGGAATGAAGTCACTGCTGACATTTTACAAATGTGGTTCAGAGCCGCTGCCTGCTGCCGTGTGGTCGGTCAGCGGTCCTCCAAGTTTGTTTAGTGAACTTAAAAATAAAAAAAGGAAATAAATCCTCCAGAGACCGCAGAGAGGTGACTATCAAATTGCAGCGTGGATGGAAACGCGCAAGGTACAATTGACCATTGAGACTTGCCTCTGAGGTGGGGACGTTTGGAGATCAATTTTCCGTTTTAGAAAGTGGAAGAGGTTAAACAATTTATTAAGATCTAGGAAAGCTTTTGCTTTGAGAATCGTCTGTTTCAGTGTGCTCTCCTCCTTCCCCGTCCTCTCCATTTCCCTAACTTGTGTCAGGAAGGAGCAGGGTTTATTGTTTTAGGCTTTTCTGAACATGCACCAGTATTTACACTGGATTGGAAGCATTTGCTTCCAATGAAAATCTTGTCTTAGATTACAACCCAGCAGTGTAATTTCCCTCCCAGATGGGAGTAAAGTAGCTGTATTTGCCTAAAAACAGTAGGAAGAACAAACTGAGCATTAAGCCAAGGCTGTTTTTGGCTTGAGCTAATGATGTAATAGAAACCCTTTATTCGCGAGAGGTCACTGCCAGGGACTGAAGGGGGTGATCTGGCTCTTGCTTGAAAGGTTTCTCCATTGTATCTACATAAGTCTTCACTTAAAAAATTCTGTTCCTAATGCTTCTGCTTTCATACGGCAGAAATAAACAGGAAAGGTTCTGGTGAGTGTTACACATGGAATGCAGAAAGCCTTCCTCTCCTAATGGAGTATATAATTCAGGTGCCCTTAAGGCACGCTTTCAGGAATTCTTTTGCCTGAGGTAATGGGAAGCTAAGGCTGCTTTAAGGCCTTGATTATCTATTGATGCACAAAGCTGGAAAAAAGTCATCTCCGCTGGATTATAGTAGATATTTCCATAAATTATCAATGAATTCTCTTCGAGGCAGGCACTAGGCATTGCCTGCTAAATTAATCTGGAGGGGTTTTGAGATGGAGAAAAAGGCTTTTTTTTTTTTTTTTTAAGAGGTGGAAAACAGTCATGGCGAGGTGGTAAAAAACTGTGTCCTTAGGTTAGAAGCTTTTTAATCAGTGATCAAGCAATATGTTTCTTTTCCTTGGTTACCTTTTGCATATTGAAGCACTGCTGTTTTCATGTGGTCAGAGTCACTCCAAGTTTGTTTAGTGAACTTAAAAATAAAAAGGAAATAAATCCTCCAGAGACCGCAGAGAGGTGACTATCAAATTGCAGCGTGGATGGAAACGCGCAAGGTACAATTGACCATTGAGACTTGCCTCTGAGGTGGGGACGTTTGGAGATCAATTTTCCGTTTTAGAAAGTGGAAGAGGTTAAACAATTTATTAAGATCTAGGAAAGCTTTTGCTTTGAGAATCGTCTGTTTCAGTGTGCTCTCCTCCTTCCCCGTCCTCTCCATTTCCCTAACTTGTGTCAGGAAGGAGCAGGGTTTATTGTTTTAGGCTTTTCTGAACATGCACCAGTATTTACACTGGATTGGAAGCATTTGCTTCCAATGAAAATCTTGTCTTAGATTACAACCCAGCAGTGTAATTTCCCTCCCAGATGGGAGTAAAGTAGCTGTATTTGCCTAAAAACAGTAGGAAGAACAAACTGAGCATTAAGCCAAGGCTGTTTTGGCTTGAGCTAATGATGTAATAGAAACCCTTTATTCGCAGAGGTCACTGCCAGGGACTGAAGGGGGTGATCTGGCTCTTGCTTGAAAGGTTTCTCCATTGTATCTACATAAGTCTTCACTTAAAAAATTCTGTTCCTAATGCTTCTGCTTTCATACGGCAGAAATAAACAGGAAAGGTTCTGGTGAGTGTTACACATGGAATGCAGAAAGCCTTCCTCTCCTAATGGAGTATATAATTCAGGTGCCCTTAAGGCACGCTTTCAGGAATTCTTTTGCCTGAGGTAATGGGAAGCTAAGGCTGCTTTAAGGCCTTGATTATCTATTGATGCACAAAGCTGGAAAAAAGTCATCTCCGCTGGATTATAGTAGATATTTCCATAAATTATCAATGAATTCTCTTCGAGGCAGGCACTAGGCATTGCCTGCTAAATTAATCTGGAGGGGTTTTGAGATGGAGAAAAAGGCTTTTTTTTTTTTTTTTTAAGAGGTGGAAAACAGTCATGGCGAGGTGGTAAAAAACTGTGTCCTTAGGTTAGAAGCTTTTTAATCAGTGATCAAGCAATATGTTTCTTTTCCTTGGTTACCTTTTGCATATTGAAAGTGGATTAGCCCATTGAAATTTTAAATGCTGTGGAGTTGTTTTCTTTTCTCATGTTTCTTTAATGAATTGTTATTTTATATGGTGAATTGCTTCTCTGAATAAAAAGCCTCTTTAAATATTGGACTTTCAAAGAATTTATTAGGCAAATCCAAGGGGACTCCTTATAAAACACTTGGTTATGCAAATAAAGGGTTCTGTGAGGTGGAAGGAGCACTGGATTAGGGATGTGGGTGCCTGGTTCTGCCTGGACCACCAGCCCCATCCCACGTGGGCGAGTCCCCCAGTGGGATCACAAGTACTTTCTTCATTTATACCATGAGGGCTTGGGAATTCTGCATCTTTATGATTTTTTTCACTAAGAACACAGTTACGATTCTGCAGACTTTTCACAGGATATATGATTTTTGTCAGAAAAACATTGAAAAAAATGAAATCGTAGATTTTAAATTGATAAAAACTCAACAGAAAAGTTCAACAGAAGTTTTGTGTTTGTGGCATATGCTGTAACCCTAGCAGAAATGTTGAAATCAGTCTGTTCTTCACCCAAAGAAGTTATTAAACTTAAACTCAGCCAAGGTTAACTTGGGGGACAATCTTTTTGGAGGGATGGGAGAAGTTTCTGAGGGAGCTCTGTTAAGAACTGATTAATGACAACCTAACTGCTTTAGGTTCAATGGATATAACTGATATCAAAATAGGGAACCCTATAATATCCTGTGGTACGACATATGGAAAAGAACATGAAAAAAAAATATGTGTATGACTGAGTCACTTTGCTGTATAGAAGAAATTAAATCCAACATAGTAAAACAACTATACTTCAGTTTAAAAAAATAGGGAGTTTTTTTGTGTGTAGGATATTTAGACAAAAGAAGCAAGGAATATAGAAATTCAGGAAGCCATCCAAAGGAATCTGAGGCTAGTTTCCATGTATGGTTTTGCCAGAGTTCTTTGGGCCATGTGGATGTGTGAACTTGGAGAGTGTGCTAGCTTGTTCCTAAGCCTTGACTCTCTGGCTCTCCTCTCTGGGCCCAGATCAACCTGTCCCTCTCTAAAAACCAGTAGCTTCTATCAAGAGAGCTATGGTACCAGCCTGACAAAAGCTAAGCTACTTTTTTAGGGTATTAGGTGTAGCCCACTATTGTTTTCCTTTTAAACTTTTGTACCTAAACACCAAGTGTTTACTTTCTATTTGTACGTTTTGACTTGTTTTGGACAGTGTGATTACATAGGCTGAAATTTCACTTTTTTTCTTATTCAATATACCACTTAAAAGGAATACTGCATTTTTATGGTGTCACAGACCCAAAAAATTGTCTAGAAGAAACAACTTAAATGGTATAACAAAACTCAATGGAAAAATAGCTTCCAGTCTTCAGGAATGTATAAACAGGTGACTTTTCAGTAAGAAAAAATTTAATCTAGAAGAAATTTCAGAAGCGGCCTAGATTATTAGAGGAATAAAATCCTAAGGGACTATCAATTTAACATCACTTAGTTGATTTCAATAGTCATTTTCCAATAAAGCAATTTCAAGAGTTTTTCCCTTACTAAACTTGATGCTCTCTTTCCATGACAAGAAAAATTATATTCTATTTGAAAACTCCCTGTGTCAGACTGCTTATATGATGGATTACCTACATTTCCATGGCCTACTTTATTTAGTCTTAAGATAGATCACTTGTGGAAATAGTTGATATCTTAAATGCATCTTCTCACAAGTTGACATCAATGACTATGTGTGGGATTTGAGTATTCAGGCAGGGACAGCCCCTCTACTCATGGTTTTCACCATATTTAACTTCCCCATAGAAGTTGTACTTAACATGTTCTCCGCTATCCACATCTGAATAATTACCATGGCAACAAAGCTGCTAAGGAGACTGGATACTCCGCGTCATTCCCTTTGACCTTTCCTGCTGTTCTTTGGAAGAAGTTCCTTAGACCTGACAACTTTTGAGCCTAGGCCTTGTTCTTTCTCTTTATCTTGAAATAAAAAAAAAAAAAAAAAAAGAGTACCAAATAAACTGAGTCACTGATATTGCTCTTTTTGGTTTTGTTTATTTCCAAAGGCATTCTATTTGAATAAAGCATGTCAAGGTAGCATCAGTCAAAATTTGATTCACTATGTTTGCAGGTGATGGCTTGGACAACAGTGTAGCTTCCCCCAGCACAGGTGACGATGATGATCCAGATAAGGACAAAAAGCGTCACAAAAAGCGTGGCATCTTTCCCAAAGTAGCCACAAATATCATGAGGGCGTGGCTGTTCCAGCATCTAACAGTAAGTGGATTCTAAATGACATATGTAAACTAAATATGGACAATGAACCAGTTTTGATAGAAAAAAAATTGGGGAAAAATGATCCCTTTGGACTTGGAATATTTCATATATCGCTGTGTGCCCACAGTACTTACAAACGTGTTAGCACTTGTTTCCTAGATCCATACCCCCAAAGGAGGAGTTTTATTTGAAGCTTGCTATTGCGATTTTGCTCACTTTTGTAAGTTATTAAGGTTTAGGAGATCAAGCATACTTGTGATTTTAAGTATGTATGTTAATGATGTTGCTTTTCTAAGCATGACTCTTAAGTATTGAGAACCAGACCCCATAAAGGACAAATCAGACAACCCAAAGAGGGCTAATGTCCAATCAAGAAAAATTATATTCTATTTGAAAACTCCCTGTGTCAGACTGCTTATATGATGGATTACCTACATTTCCATGGCCTACTTTATTTAGTCTTAAGATAGATCACTTGTGGAAATAGTTGATATCTTAAATGCATCTTCTCACAAGTTGACATCAATGACTATGTGTGGGATTTGAGTATTCAGGCAGGGACAGCCCCTCTACTCATGGTTTTCACCATATTTAACTTCCCCATAGAAGTTGTACTTAACATGTTCTCCGCTATCCACATCTGAATAATTACCATGGCAACAAAGCTGCTAAGGAGACTGGATACTCCGCGTCATTCCCTTTGACCTTTCCTGCTGTTCTTTGGAAGAAGTTCCTTAGACCTGACAACTTTTGAGCCTAGGCCTTGTTCTTTCTCTTTATCTTGAAATAAAAAAAAAAAAAAAAAAGAAAGAGTACCAAATAAACTGAGTCACTGATATTGCTCTTTTTGGTTTTGTTTATTTCCAAAGGCATTCTATTTGAATAAAGCATGTCAAGGTAGCATCAGTCAAAATTTGATTCACTATGTTTGCAGGTGATGGCTTGGACAACAGTGTAGCTTCCCCCAGCACAGGTGACGATGATGATCCAGATAAGGACAAAAAGCGTCACAAAAAGCGTGGCATCTTTCCCAAAGTAGCCACAAATATCATGAGGGCGTGGCTGTTCCAGCATCTAACAGTAAGTGGATTCTAAATGACATATGTAAACTAAATATGGACAATGAACCAGTTTTGATAGAAAAAAAATTGGGGAAAAATGATCCCTTTGGACTTGGAATATTTCATATATCGCTGTGTGCCCACAGTACTTACAAACGTGTTAGCACTTGTTTCCTAGATCCATACCCCCAAAGGAGGAGTTTTATTTGAAGCTTGCTATTGCGATTTTGCTCACTTTTGTAAGTTATTAAGGTTTAGGAGATCAAGCATACTTGTGATTTTAAGTATGTATGTTAATGATGTTGCTTTTCTAAGCATGACTCTTAAGTATTGAGAACCAGACCCCATAAAGGACAAATCAGACAACCCCTAAAGAGAAGGGCTTAATTTGTTCCAATGCTTTAGAGTGGACCTTCATAGTGATGTGTCTACAAAAGTTTAAATCTTGTTGCAATGGCAGGATGCTCACAGAATTTGCTTTTGGGTGGTTTGAATGTCCTGGCTGCCATTACAAAATGTTCATCTGAGTCAGAGCTGTGCAGTGAAAGTTGTCCCTGTATTTAGAGCTGTAAAGGAAAACACCAATATAGAGTCAGCCCTTCCTGTGGAGTCCCTGGTGACTTTTCAAGCTGAGTAACAGTTTATATTGTCTGTGTGAGTATTGCTGTTTCCACGGCAGGAATTCTCCTGGAGATGTGAGAAACGGGAGATTTGGGGCTTTATGCCACCAAGGGATTTATTTGGTTTGGTTGTTGTTCTGAATGGATTTCATGTTCAAAATATTTATAATCATAATATTTTGGTGGATATTTTTGGAAGTGCATACTGATTTAAGAACATGGAAGGAAGAAGATGAAATGAAAATTGATGGGTAAAATAATATCTTAAAAATCAACAATGTTGTTGACCCAGAGGGGATTTTCAATATTAGGGACAAAGGATGGATTTAGATAGGTCGTAGCATAGACTACAATGAATGAATGCTAAAAACCTTGTGTGTTTTTTTTTTTTAAAGTGTTCAGAGCAAACCTTTTATGTTACTATTTTTAGGTTAGTTTGCTTTTCTTAAAGTCATTTGTTTTTCTTCAGTATCAAAGCAGATTCTGCATGGTCATTGTTGTGTCCAGGCCTGTTGACCCTCACATCCTTTGCTCACTTTCAAAGCCATGTTCCTGAGTGACTTAGACTGATACAAGGAGACAGACAGGAGACATGAGAGGCTCCTCTGGGTAGAGGCTGTGCCTTCATTAAAACTCAAGGCTATAAATGAATCCCAATTTTCCAGCATCCTTAAATAAAATAAAAACTGAGAGTAGCAGGACTAACTGAAAAATAGTTTCTTTCCTTTTCTTCTTCCCTGTGTGATTCTAGACAGTAACCAAATTTTACAGCTTTTCTAAGCATGACTCTTAAGTATTGAGAACCAGACCCCATAAAGGACAAATCAGACAACCCCTAAAGAGAAGGGCTTAATTTGTTCCAATGCTTTAGAGTGGACCTTCATAGTGATGTGTCTACAAAAGTTTAAATCTTGTTGCAATGGCAGGATGCTCACAGAATTTGCTTTTGGGTGGTTTGAATGTCCTGGCTGCCATTACAAAATGTTCATCTGAGTCAGAGCTGTGCAGTGAAAGTTGTCCCTGTATTTAGAGCTGTAAAGGAAAACACCAATATAGAGTCAGCCCTTCCTGTGGAGTCCCTGGTGACTTTTCAAGCTGAGTAACAGTTTATATTGTCTGTGTGAGTATTGCTGTTTCCACGGCAGGAATTCTCCTGGAGATGTGAGAAACGGGAGATTTGGGGCTTTATGCCACCAAGGGATTTATTTGGTTTGGTTGTTGTTCTGAATGGATTTCATGTTCAAAATATTTATAATCATAATATTTTGGTGGATATTTTTGGAAGTGCATACTGATTTAAGAACATGGAAGGAAGAAGATGAAATGAAAATTGATGGGTAAAATAATATCTTAAAAATCAACAATGTTGTTGACCCAGAGGGGATTTTCAATATTAGGGACAAAGGATGGATTTAGATAGGTCGTAGCATAGACTACAATGAATGAATGCTAAAAACCTTGTGTGTTTTTTTTTTTTAAAGTGTTCAGAGCAAACCTTTTATGTTACTATTTTTAGGTTAGTTTGCTTTTCTTAAAGTCATTTGTTTTTCTTCAGTATCAAAGCAGATTCTGCATGGTCATTGTTGTGTCCAGGCCTGTTGACCCTCACATCCTTTGCTCACTTTCAAAGCCATGTTCCTGAGTGACTTAGACTGATACAAGGAGACAGACAGGAGACATGAGAGGCTCCTCTGGGTAGAGGCTGTGCCTTCATTAAAACTCAAGGCTATAAATGAATCCCAATTTTCCAGCATCCTTAAATAAAATAAAAACTGAGAGTAGCAGGACTAACTGAAAAATAGTTTCTTTCCTTTTCTTCTTCCCTGTGTGATTCTAGACAGTAACCAGATGATGTTGACAGTTTTGGAATCAACTTTGAGGGTGGTTAGTAGTGGTAGTGAGTTGAACAGGTAGATGGTTTAGCTGATTCTAACATCATATTGGGTGAGTGAAAGTTGCTCAGTCGTGTCTGACTCATTGTGACCCCATGGACTGGAGCCTTCCTGGCTCCTCTGCCCATAGAATTCTCCAGGTAAGAATACTGGAGTGGGTAGCTGTTCCCTTCTCCAGGGGACCTTCCCAACCCAGGGGTCCAACCCAGGTCTCTTGCAATGAAGGTGGATTCTTTACCACCTGAGCCACCAGGGAAGCTCAACATTGTATTAGGTTGACCTCAAACTTGGTTCGGGTGCCATTACTTGCCAGACGCTTGTTACATTTAGGTGGATGGTTTGAGATCTGCCTTGTGCAAGTTTACTGCCAAGGATTATTGACCACCACTGAAGGGGAGGGGAAGACCTAGGGTCTAGAGGGCATGGCTTAAAAAATAAATGGATGGCATCTAAGGTCAGCAAGAGATAAAAAGTGACATTTGGGTAAAGTGCTTATGTAGCTATGCTGATGTTTCATCCCTAAAGTTACCTAACTAACCCAATCTAACTTCAGGATGAGTTGCGGGGAGAGGACAAAATCATGTTGACCCTCAAGTCACAACCAGACTCTTTTTATTTCCTGTACTAACAGACAAAAAAACAGATAGACTTCATCAGTCTCTATTTCTATCTGAAAACGAGTTTTGGCTTTCCTTGAAGCTGAGATGCCCCTGAATAAAATATAATCAAATATTGGTTCAGACAGAATCAGGAGAGAGAGAAACAAGTTCTTTTATTCATCCACCAGATTTCCTGGTTTTCTAGGTCATACCCTTGTGAAGAACCTTGCCAAGAGCTATATTATTTAAAAAAGCACATTTTTAAAATAACCAGCATGACTTCACCTGCATTGCAATGTTTTTTGTGGTCCATATATTACTGGGGCAGGTGAAGGAGAAATTATGGATGAACTGTCTGATTTCCTTCAGTCTGGGGGTCAGTGCTAACCTGTACCACTACCCTGAAAGGGGAAACCCATTTGTCCATGTCTTCCTGGCATTCTAGGAATGCTCATAGATGTTGCCTCCTGGTTTCCATTGGACATTTCCACCCTCCTCCTGCTCTCCACTGCCATCTGCTCATACAAAAATATTGCTAGTGATAGTGGTCTCTAACAAGCAGAAACTCTCATAGTATCATCTTAAAAGCACACTGTTGCAGTCCATAGGATTGCAAAGAGTCGGACATGACTGAAAGACTGAACTGATTGACTGACTGACTAAGGAGATTTATTTAATTTCTTCCTCTTTCCTTCCCCCATTGAGAAAGAGTCCCTTCTGTTCCTCTCTTCCAATTGCTAGAGTAGATAGAGCTCTACTTACAAAGAACCGCCTTCTCCTTGTCTCCTTAAACTTCTTGAGTGCAAAAATATTTTAGGTAACATTTATAATCAAGAGCTTATTATAATAAATATTATGAAAATATTACAGTTTTATTATTATTTGTCCAAATGTAAGTAATTTGTGTTATCTCAGTGTTAATTCTTTAGGAAATTTATTTCAAATTCTGAGAGGTCTTTAGGAGGCATAATTCAATTGGAAGACTGTGTACACATTTTAGAGGATCACAGTCTTGCTATATGATTAATGCAACTTAACCAGGAGATTCTTTCTGGAAAAAAACTGTTGCGGGAGAGGACAAAATCATGTTGACCCTCAAGTCACAACCAGACTCTTTTTATTTCCTGTACTAACAGACAAAAAAACAGATAGACTTCATCAGTCTCTATTTCTATCTGAAAACGAGTTTTGGCTTTCCTTGAAGCTGAGATGCCCCTGAATAAAATATAATCAAATATTGGTTCAGACAGAATCAGGAGAGAGAGAAACAAGTTCTTTTATTCATCCACCAGATTTCCTGGTTTTCTAGGTCATACCCTTGTGAAGAACCTTGCCAAGAGCTATATTATTTAAAAAAGCACATTTTTAAAATAACCAGCATGACTTCACCTGCATTGCAATGTTTTTTGTGGTCCATATATTACTGGGGCAGGTGAAGGAGAAATTATGGATGAACTGTCTGATTTCCTTCAGTCTGGGGGTCAGTGCTAACCTGTACCACTACCCTGAAAGGGGAAACCCATTTGTCCATGTCTTCCTGGCATTCTAGGAATGCTCATAGATGTTGCCTCCTGGTTTCCATTGGACATTTCCACCCTCCTCCTGCTCTCCACTGCCATCTGCTCATACAAAAATATTGCTAGTGATAGTGGTCTCTAACAAGCAGAAACTCTCATAGTATCATCTTAAAAGCACACTGTTGCAGTCCATAGGATTGCAAAGAGTCGGACATGACTGAAAGACTGAACTGATTGACTGACTGACTAAGGAGATTTATTTAATTTCTTCCTCTTTCCTTCCCCCATTGAGAAAGAGTCCCTTCTGTTCCTCTCTTCCAATTGCTAGAGTAGATAGAGCTCTACTTACAAAGAACCGCCTTCTCCTTGTCTCCTTAAACTTCTTGAGTGCAAAAATATTTTAGGTAACATTTATAATCAAGAGCTTATTATAATAAATATTATGAAAATATTACAGTTTTATTATTATTTGTCCAAATGTAAGTAATTTGTGTTATCTCAGTGTTAATTCTTTAGGAAATTTATTTCAAATTCTGAGAGGTCTTTAGGGAGGCATAATTCAATTGGAAGACTGTGTACACATTTTAGAGGATCACAGTCTTGCTATATGATTAATGCAACTTAACCAGGAGATTCTTTCTGAAGTCTCGCTAAATATAAAAGAGCAGTTGAAACTCTGGCTAATTAAAACAATAGGAATCACAATTTATTAGCAAATTGTACAAGAGTAATCTTTTAAATGCCAAAAGCATATTATAAAACCTCACACATGTTTTGGAAAGCAAATTGCTGGGTTTTTTCTTTCTTTCTTTTTTTTTTTTTAATAAATAGGTCAATCTTTTCATTGAGTGTATTCAGTTAAAAAAAATCTGCCTTTGCAAGGGCTTTCAGCATTAGTTTGTTAGAGGAGTAGAAAAGGCCCTGAATTGAAAAAAAAAAAAAACTTTCTGTATTTGTACCCCAGCTGCATAAGAAAAATGTGCCTTTCTGTAGTTGGCTGCAGGTAGATTTAATCAGTAGCACATTTTACTACTCCAAAGAGAGAACTAAAGCTTCATTCTTGGACTCACAGTCTCTAGCAAGCTAAACTGGACATAATAAACTGGACATGTGTATTACAAACACAATAAAAGAGAAAGGAAACAGGTTTTAAACTTTGGTGATTATAGGGTAAAAGGAAATTTCAGTGATGTGAATTTCCAGCTTAGGTTTAGTCGAACCTTTGCCAGTTTTGATAACTAGAAAAGGTCTCAAAAACAAAAAACCTATCTCCTGGGATTGAAAAGAATGACTGACATTATTTAGATAATGAGAAAGAATTAGAAAGAAAAAGAAATGCTTGCATTTGCCTGAAGACAAATTACTGCAAACAATTAGAAAGTACTTAATATTTTGGTGTGAGTCACTATATAGTCAAGATCAGCTCAGGGGCATATGCCACATCAAGATTTTTTTTCCCTTCCTTAAGGGTATTATTCCAAGTGTAAGTATAACTCTGCAATGTTACGGATGTCTTGCATAATTTTTGAAGAGGTTTTCTTAAAAGAGCTTATTATAATAAATATTATGAAAATATTGTAGTTTTATTATTTTTTGTTCAATTGTAAGTAATTTGTGTTATCTCAGTGTTAATTCTTTAGGAAATTTATTTCAAATTCTGAGAGGTCTTTAGGAGGCATAATTCAATTGGAAGACTGTGTACACATTTTAGAGGATCACAGTCTTGCTATATGATTAATGCAACTTAACCAGGAGATTCTTTCTGAAGTCTCGCTAAATATAAAAGAGCAGTTGAAACTCTGGCTAATTAAAACAATAGGAATCACAATTTATTAGCAAATTGTACAAGAGTAATCTTTTAAATGCCAAAAGCATATTATAAAACCTCACACATGTTTTGGAAAGCAAATTGCTGGGTTTTTTCTTTCTTTCTTTTTTTTTTTTTTTAATAAATAGGTCAATCTTTTCATTGAGTGTATTCAGTTAAAAAAAATCTGCCTTTGCAAGGGCTTTCAGCATTAGTTTGTTAGAGGAGTAGAAAAGGCCCTGAATTGAAAAAAAAAAAAAACTTTCTGTATTTGTACCCCAGCTGCATAAGAAAAATGTGCCTTTCTGTAGTTGGCTGCAGGTAGATTTAATCAGTAGCACATTTTACTACTCCAAAGAGAGAACTAAAGCTTCATTCTTGGACTCACAGTCTCTAGCAAGCTAAACTGGACATAATAAACTGGACATGTGTATTACAAACACAATAAAAGAGAAAGGAAACAGGTTTTAAACTTTGGTGATTATAGGGTAAAAGGAAATTTCAGTGATGTGAATTTCCAGCTTAGGTTTAGTCGAACCTTTGCCAGTTTTGATAACTAGAAAAGGTCTCAAAAACAAAAAACCTATCTCCTGGGATTGAAAAGAATGACTGACATTATTTAGATAATGAGAAAGAATTAGAAAGAAAAAGAAATGCTTGCATTTGCCTGAAGACAAATTACTGCAAACAATTAGAAAGTACTTAATATTTTGGTGTGAGTCACTATATAGTCAAGATCAGCTCAGGGGCATATGCCACATCAAGATTTTTTTTCCCTTCCTTTAAAGGGGATTATTCCAAGTGTAAGTATAACCTGCTGTGTCATAATGTTTAAGCTGGATGTCTTGCATATTACTGCTTTCTTCCTACACAGCATTACAAAGATACATGCCTAAGGGCTAGTAAGAATGAGGAGAAGGAATAAATACAGTATTTAAGGTAAAAAAATCAAGGGTCTTTTTTCTTGTTTTTTTGCCCTAACATACTGAACACACACACACACACACACACACACACACACACACACACCCCTAGCATACTGCAATCTTAAATATAATCAAAATAGAAAATCAGTTAATATGATTCTTATTTAAAATATGCAGTGGCATATTTTCCTGCGTGGAACTGTTGTGTAGGAATCCTGCACATTAGGGAGGGTAAAGGTTGTCAAAATGCATACCTGTAAATGCATGTGAAGAAATCTGACACGGTGTGACATATTTGGTATTGACCAGGAGGGGAGGTGATCCTGAAGGTGAACTGACTTTCATTCACGTTCTCTTGGATTCCCCCTCCTTTCACTGGTCTTGAGGATCCTATGGGGTACTCTAGAGAAAAACTTGGTTTCTAAGTTAGATATGCATTTTTCTATTTGATTTTGTTTTCTTCTTTCAACTTCTAGCCTGGAAATTTTTTTTTCTTTGGCTGTAGCAAAATTTATGTCTCAACTTCTGATTTATAAGACTTTCCTCTCTGTGTGGATAAAGCCCAAGTGAGGGGTAGAATCTTCCAGGTTGAGAATGGCGTTGCCATAGAAACACTATTAGATGAAAAGTGCCCTCGGTCCGCCACTCTACGGATAGAGTAAATGGAATTGAATTGGGGCCAGCTTAGGTTTAGTCGAACCTTTGCCAGTTTTGATAACTAGAAAAGGTCTCAAAAACAAAAAACCTATCTCCTGGGATTGAAAAGAATGACTGACATTATTTAGATAATGAGAAAGAATTAGAAAGAAAAAGAAATGCTTGCATTTGCCTGAAGACAAATTACTGCAAACAATTAGAAAGTACTTAATATTTTGGTGTGAGTCACTATATAGTCAAGATCAGCTCAGGGGCATATGCCACATCAAGATTTTTTTTCCCTTCCTTAAGGGTATTATTCCAAGTGTAAGTATAACCTGCTGTGTCATAATGTTTAAGCTGGATGTCTTGCATATTACTGCTTTCTTCCTACACAGCATTACAAAGATACATGCCTAAGGGCTAGTAAGAATGAGGAGAAGGAATAAATACAGTATTTAAGGTAAAAAAATCAAGGGTCTTTTTTCTTGTTTTTTTGCCCTAACATACTGAACACACACACACACACACACACACACACACACACACCCCTAGCATACTGCAATCTTAAATATAATCAAAATAGAAAATCAGTTAATATGATTCTTATTTAAAATATGCAGTGGCATATTTTCCTGCGTGGAACTGTTGTGTAGGAATCCTGCACATTAGGGAGGGTAAAGGTTGTCAAAATGCATACCTGTAAATGCATGTGAAGAAATCTGACACGGTGTGACATATTTGGTATTGACCAGGAGGGGAGGTGATCCTGAAGGTGAACTGACTTTCATTCACGTTCTCTTGGATTCCCCCTCCTTTCACTGGTCTTGAGGATCCTATGGGGTACTCTAGAGAAAAACTTGGTTTCTAAGTTAGATATGCATTTTTCTATTTGATTTTGTTTTCTTCTTTCAACTTCTAGCCTGGAAATTTTTTTTTCTTTGGCTGTAGCAAAATTTATGTCTCAACTTCTGATTTATAAGACTTTCCTCTCTGTGTGGATAAAGCCCAAGTGAGGGGGGGTAGAATCTTCCAGGTTGAGAATGGCGTTGCCATAGAAACACTATTAGATGAAAAGTGCCCTGCGGGTCCGCCACTCTACGGATAGAGTAAATGGAATTGAATTGGGAATTGAGTGCTCTAGAAGAGACAGCTGTTGTTTCATTGGTTTTGCTTTTGGTAACAAGATCTGGTGGAGACATCTTAGTGTCATATCTCTGCTTGCAATCTTGGAAGAATTGCTCTCTAAACATTATGAGTTATTGTTACAAGGAAAAAGTGCTTCTCACTTGTATCCCATGACCCATTTTGTTGATCAAGGTGTGCAGAAGGTCAAAAGGCAGTAAGAAGTGCCTCTATGGAGGTCCATAGTTAGGTAGCAGATGGTGTTTGCTCCTCTCCTCCCATTTCTGTGTCTCTTTCTATCCTTCACCTCAATTCTTTGCCAGGTTTTTTTTTTTTTTTTTTTTTTTTAATTTCGGCCTCTTTTATTGTTTTATTTATTTATTTTCATCCACCTTTATTCTTTGGCCTATGTGGACCTCCCATCACAGTGGCCTCTCTCCTTGCAGAACACTGGCTCTGGGTGCACGCCCTCCAGAGCACTGGCTTGCAATGGGACACACCGGTCTAGCTGCTCCGCTGCACGTGGGATCTTCCCAGGCCAGGGATCAAACTGGTGTCCCTTACACTGCAAGGCAGACTATTTACCCACGGGACCACCAGGGAAGCCCTCTTTGCCAGTTTCAACTGGCAAAGTGTGTTCAACTACTTAGTGTGCCTTACCAGTTGACATCCTTCAGCTACCATTAGCCCTAAAAATGCAGTGAGGAAGGAAGACTATATTCTTAAACTTTTGTCTGAAATGAATGTCAATCAGTGTAGTGCAAAGTATTTAGGACAGTCCAAACTAGCTCTTTGTGTTCCTATCGTCCAAAAGTCAGGGTTTTCCTAGTGGTATCTACTTTTTGAGTCTTGAGGATCCTATGGGGTACTCTAGAGAAAAACTTGGTTTCTAAGTTAGATATGCATTTTTCTATTTGATTTTGTTTTCTTCTTTCAACTTCTAGCCTGGAAATTTTTTTTTCTTTGGCTGTAGCAAAATTTATGTCTCAACTTCTGATTTATAAGACTTTCCTCTCTGTGTGGATAAAGCCCAAGTGAGGGGGGGTAGAATCTTCCAGGTTGAGAATGGCGTTGCCATAGAAACACTATTAGATGAAAAGTGCCCTGCGGGTCCGCCACTCTACGGATAGAGTAAATGGAATTGAATTGGGAATTGAGTGCTCTAGAAGAGACAGCTGTTGTTTCATTGGTTTTGCTTTTGGTAACAAGATCTGGTGGAGACATCTTAGTGTCATATCTCTGCTTGCAATCTTGGAAGAATTGCTCTCTAAACATTATGAGTTATTGTTACAAGGAAAAAGTGCTTCTCACTTGTATCCCATGACCCATTTTGTTGATCAAGGTGTGCAGAAGGTCAAAAGGCAGTAAGAAGTGCCTCTATGGAGGTCCATAGTTAGGTAGCAGATGGTGTTTGCTCCTCTCCTCCCATTTCTGTGTCTCTTTCTATCCTTCACCTCAATTCTTTGCCAGGTTTTTTTTTTTTTCTTTCTGTTTTAATTTCGGCCTCTTTTATTGTTTTATTTATTTATTTTCATCCACCTTTATTCTTTGGCCTATGTGGACCTCCCATCACAGTGGCCTCTCTCCTTGCAGAACACTGGCTCTGGGTGCACGCCCTCCAGAGCACTGGCTTGCAATGGGACACACCGGTCTAGCTGCTCCGCTGCACGTGGGATCTTCCCAGGCCAGGGATCAAACTGGTGTCCCTTACACTGCAAGGCAGACTATTTACCCACGGGACCACCAGGGAAGCCCTCTTTGCCAGTTTCAACTGGCAAAGTGTGTTCAACTACTTAGTGTGCCTTACCAGTTGACATCCTTCAGCTACCATTAGCCCTAAAAATGCAGTGAGGAAGGAAGACTATATTCTTAAACTTTTGTCTGAAATGAATGTCAATCAGTGTAGTGCAAAGTATTTAGGACAGTCCAAACTAGCTCTTTGTGTTCCTATGCGTGAGCCAAGGAGAGTGGCTTGTGAGGTTGGCACCTAATTTGGATCCTTTTTTTCATTATGTGGTATCTACAGATACCTTATTAAATCAAGATACTTGAAAACTAGTACAAAGAAGTGAGTATTTTTTCCCTTTCAGATGCTCATGTCCCATATCAAAAATGAGCTCTCTGAAATTCACAAGAAGAATATCTTCACAGTTGTTACTTTTTTCCTTATATGTGGTTACCATTCACCTTTCCAAGCTTTCATCATGATGATGGTCAGAGCTTGGCTTTGCTGAAACCAACCCTGGCTTGGAAGACAAATCTATCTTATTTTAAAAGATCTCCGTTACTTTGGAGATAGTATGTTTCAACTTTGGCTAGCTAGGACCCTGAATATCCTTTTCCCAGTTGGGAATCATTTGTCTCAGGAGGAAAATGGAATATAGATTATTTCATTACTGGGAGGTAATGTTGGAATGCCCTCATTCTTCTGTAGGTTACATCATATAAACTCTATTTTAATAATGAGACAAGGGGTTTCTAGATTCTGGGGCAACTGCTTTTTTTTTCTTTTTCTTAGCTGGTTATTGAAATCCTAATGGGATGGGTGATGAATTTTCTTAGGTCAGGTAAACTGAAAAGGCTACAGCTGGAATTCTTCACCCAGAAGAATTGGACTTAATACTAATGATCATTGTGAATTAGAAGATCAAAGGCGAAGCATCAGCCTGTTCTCCAAGTTGCTGCCCCAGAGGCCATTAGTGACCTGGCAGATCTCCCTCCCAGCCTCCTGCACACCTCCTTCCTTCAGCCCCCACCTTTCTTCCCAGTCCTGGTTATGCACCTCTGACCTGGGGGAATTATAGTCCGTTGATGAAGAGGCATGGGGAGAAACAATCAAAAGAGAAAACAAAAGTCCCACTTGAACACTGCTCATTTATCCAGGTACATAGGACTCCTAAGCAGATGAACTCTTGATGGGACTCTGTGAATTTCAGGGTGTGACTGAGATTTTTGTACTCAGATGGCCTGTTCGTTTCACTGATGATACATGTCTTTATATAGTGCCTTATGTGAGGGACTTTTGTAGTATCTGGATAGGAATTGGTCAGATCATTATAAATCTTTCCTTTTGTTTCCAAGACTGAGTTAGAAATATGCTGTGATTTGGTTTTCTGATATACTCTTAATTGCATTGATTAAATAAAGAATTAGGGTCAAAGCAAAAGTGCTCATATAAGCACAGTTTAAGTTGATGGTTGCTGATGCATATAAGTATTGGAACACTAGCTGGCCATTTACACGTCAACACATAGATCAATATCCTGCCTTCTGATTTCTCTTGGTGATGATATATTTTTGAAGGCAAAATACCAAACACCATGACTGTTCAACTGTTCCTCCTCAGTTTATCTTTCAGATTTAAATTGGAGCATCATGTACATATGTGTATGCTAAACTAACTCAATCTAGCACTTAGGAATTTTGTGTAATATAAAGTTGGCTTTTTACTTTCCCAGTGTTTAAGATTCCTAGTGAAGGTACTTTGATTTGAAGAATGGAGGTTTGATAGAGAATCCAATGATTTTGTTTTAGAAAGATTCCAGTGTTTGGATTTGGTTTGACTGGTTGATTGTTTGCCAGTAGAAGTAAATCTCTATGTCATGGAATTTAGGGGATTTCACTTAACTGGAAACATCCTCGGCACATCTCAGTCTTTCTTATTATGACTCTGTGTATATGTATGTCCCTATGTGCTTGGGCATTTTTCTGTAAGACAAATCTCTTTGAACCTCTGCCAGCTGTACCAACACTAGCAGGCAAACTGATCCACTTTGCTTCTTTTAATCCTCGAAATAGCTATGTTCAAGGCTCTAATTTTTCTGTTTTTGCTGATGGAAACCAGTGCCAGAGGGCAAGCAATGAGTGGAGACCACATTGCAGTGGTCACCAAATTCTCTGGGTTATAGGCTAAGCTTACCAGAGGTATGATTACAAGGTGACATGAGACAGCAAAAGTCACTTTATTAAAGCTTGTAGGTAGTAATGATAGTGATTGTGCAGACTCACATCAAAATGACAGAGGGACTTTTTGTACTCAGATGGCCTGTTCGTTTCACTGATGATACATGTCTTTATATAGTGCCTTATGTGAGGGACTTTTGTAGTATCTGGATAGGAATTGGTCAGATCATTATAAATCTTTCCTTTTGTTTCCAAGACTGAGTTAGAAATATGCTGTGATTTGGTTTTCTGATATACTCTTAATTGCATTGATTAAATAAAGAATTAGGGTCAAAGCAAAAGTGCTCATATAAGCACAGTTTAAGTTGATGGTTGCTGATGCATATAAGTATTGGAACACTAGCTGGCCATTTACACGTCAACACATAGATCAATATCCTGCCTTCTGATTTCTCTTGGTGATGATATATTTTTGAAGGCAAAATACCAAACACCATGACTGTTCAACTGTTCCTCCTCAGTTTATCTTTCAGATTTAAATTGGAGCATCATGTACATATGTGTATGCTAAACTAACTCAATCTAGCACTTAGGAATTTTGTGTAATATAAAGTTGGCTTTTTACTTTCCCAGTGTTTAAGATTCCTAGTGAAGGTACTTTGATTTGAAGAATGGAGGTTTGATAGAGAATCCAATGATTTTGTTTTAGAAAGATTCCAGTGTTTGGATTTGGTTTGACTGGTTGATTGTTTGCCAGTAGAAGTAAATCTCTATGTCATGGAATTTAGGGGATTTCACTTAACTGGAAACATCCTCGGCACATCTCAGTCTTTCTTATTATGACTCTGTGTATATGTATGTCCCTATGTGCTTGGGCATTTTTCTGTAAGACAAATCTCTTTGAACCTCTGCCAGCTGTACCAACACTAGCAGGCAAACTGATCCACTTTGCTTCTTTTAATCCTCGAAATAGCTATGTTCAAGGCTCTAATTTTTCTGTTTTTGCTGATGGAAACCAGTGCCAGAGGGCAAGCAATGAGTGGAGACCACATTGCAGTGGTCACCAAATTCTCTGGGTTATAGGCTAAGCTTACCAGAGGTATGATTACAAGGTGACATGAGACAGCAAAAGTCACTTTATTAAAGCTTGTAGGTAGTAATGATAGTGATTGTGCAGACTCACATCAAAATGAGTGCTATGGACAAGGTTACTGCTGGTCCTTCCACTGGCAAGTCCCAAGACTGGTAGAGGCAGCTTTTCTTAATGGGTCGGATACTCGACTTAGTGTATCAGGAGCAGAAGGGAGCCCACAGACATTCAGATGAGGTATCCATTTTTTGGCAGGCCTGTGGACAGGTTCCAAGAGCAAAGGAGCAGCTGAAAGCATTAAGCCAGGCAATTTTCTAATATTTCAAAAACCTTTTCGTTTTTGCATTTTCTGGCTATTGCAAAATGCCTTCAACTCAGCAACTTACCAAGCCCAGGAAGTGTGGCTCCCAGTACAAGCAGTAATGCGCTATCTTTGGACACTTTACCGAAAAGATAGGCCTCATGTAACTTGATATAAATGCAAACAGCATAAGTGAGTTGGTATTCAAATGAGACACAAGTTACTTGGTTTTTTATAATGGATTATTCAAAATAATCGGAAAGAGAAACCTTTGGTTTGATTTAAATAACTGCTTGTATTTGAATGTCCTCCTGGTATTATCTCTTGAGGAAAAAAAGAAAAAAAATATATAAACTTAACTTTTCAGGTGTCTTTGCTTTTCAGTTCTTAAATATTCTGCTCTCAGTTTTTGTGTTTTCACACTAACTTTATTGCTAGCAGCCCTGCAGAGCCCATGTGCTCTCCCATGAAATGAATGACCTCTGAGAACTTGGTGTCCTAGGAAGTTCTTGGAACATTCAGAGGCCACAAGGTGACTGACTCAAGTTTTTGTTTACCCTATGTGCTTGGGCATTTTTCTGTAAGACAAATCTCTTTGAACCTCTGCCAGCTGTACCAACACTAGCAGGCAAACTGATCCACTTTGCTTCTTTTAATCCTCGAAATAGCTATGTTCAAGGCTCTAATTTTTCTGTTTTTGCTGATGGAAACCAGTGCCAGAGGGCAAGCAATGAGTGGAGACCACATTGCAGTGGTCACCAAATTCTCTGGGTTATAGGCTAAGCTTACCAGAGGTATGATTACAAGGTGACATGAGACAGCAAAAGTCACTTTATTAAAGCTTGTAGGTAGTAATGATAGTGATTGTGCAGACTCACATCAAAATGAGTGCTATGGACAAGGTTACTGCTGGTCCTTCCACTGGCAAGTCCCAAGACTGGTAGAGGCAGCTTTTCTTAATGGGTCGGATACTCGACTTAGTGTATCAGGAGCAGAAGGGAGCCCACAGACATTCAGATGAGGTATCCATTTTTTGGCAGGCCTGTGGACAGGTTCCAAGAGCAAAGGAGCAGCTGAAAGCATTAAGCCAGGCAATTTTCTAATATTTCAAAAACCTTTTCGTTTTTGCATTTTCTGGCTATTGCAAAATGCCTTCAACTCAGCAACTTACCAAGCCCAGGAAGTGTGGCTCCCAGTACAAGCAGTAATGCGCTATCTTTGGACACTTTACCGAAAAGATAGGCCTCATGTAACTTGATATAAATGCAAACAGCATAAGTGAGTTGGTATTCAAATGAGACACAAGTTACTTGGTTTTTTATAATGGATTATTCAAAATAATCGGAAAGAGAAACCTTTGGTTTGATTTAAATAACTGCTTGTATTTGAATGTCCTCCTGGTATTATCTCTTGAGGAAAAAAAGAAAAAAAATATATAAACTTAACTTTTCAGGTGTCTTTGCTTTTCAGTTCTTAAATATTCTGCTCTCAGTTTTTGTGTTTTCACACTAACTTTATTGCTAGCAGCCCTGCAGAGCCCATGTGCTCTCCCATGAAATGAATGACCTCTGAGAACTTGGTGTCCTAGGAAGTTCTTGGAACATTCAGAGGCCACAAGGTGTAGTCTGTTACTAGAAACATTCATCCTAAGAAAGATCAATGAGTGGAGAGCATCTCTCCTGCAGTTTTTAGAAGCTTAGGAATAATTCCTATCTCTTACTTAAAAAAAGTCAGTTTTCAAGCTTCTTGGAGGAGGAACTCCACAAAAAAATGACTTGATTTCATTCCTGAAAAGAAATGAAATTATCTCTTGTCTGCATATAGTTAGTATTATCGAATTTTTTAAAAATGATCAATTGTTTGTCCCTTTTGACACTGGATCATTCTGTCCTGTTAACGACTAAAGGAAAAAAATTGATTAAAAGGTTAAATAAAATTATAATCTGTAATTTCTGTGGTACTTTATAGTTTTTAAGTAATATTATCTTTATTTTTAAAATTAATTCATTATTTATTTATTTTTGACTATGCTGTGTCTTCTTTGTTGCAAGGGCTTTTGTCTAGTTATGGCAAGGCAAGGGGAGATTACTCTCTAGCTGCTGTGCACAGGCTTCTCATTGCAATGGTTTCTCTTGTTTCAGCTCCTAGACTCTAGATCATGGGCTCAATAGTAGGATCATGTGGGCTTAGCGGCATGTGGAATCTTCCCAATCAGGGATCAAACCCATGTCTGCTGTACTGGCAAGTGGATTCTTACCACTAAGCCACCAGGGAACCCTTTATTATCTTTATTTAAAAATTTTTTTTTTGGTCCCACCACAGGGCGTATGGTATCTTAGTTCCCCAACCAGGGATGGAACCTGCACCCCCTGCATTGGAAACATGGAGTCTTAACCACTGGGCCACCAGGGGAGTCCCAGTGGTGCTTTGTAGTTTACTCTTTTCACATACACTGGATTCTTAACCCTATAAGGTAGGTAGGATGACAAAAATGAAGGTGAGAAAAGTTAATGAATTTTTCTCAAAGTCAAAAGCTAGGAACTGGCAGCGTGGGAACCAGCATCTCCATCTTGAATGTGCTTTTTCTATCTTTTTTTTTTGTCATATTTCCTCCTAAATACAGAGCAAATCAAATTACATCATTGGGAGTTCAAAGATATAGTAATGATCTTAGTTCATAAGCTAGCTCATTAGTATTTTTTACATAAAAACATAAGCCAGAGTGTTTAGCATAGAACATTATGGTGCGACCTGATGATTATTGGTAACTGAGTGTCAAGGATGGTCCTCTCCTATCTAGATTCTTTCTTCTAGATGTATCTGTGCATAGAAAAGACAGAACTGTAGCTATTGATATTTTATGCAATTATAATCATAGAATTTTAGATTTTAAACATTAACTGTCCCTTATTCCCTATGGAAGTGAGTAAATTTCCAGTCCTGTCTATGATGAACAATGCATGATAGTGATTTGGGAGTGACAAATCTTTCTTCCTGCAAATCCTACGTAAACCTTCGAACACAGAATTTAGCTCCTTGAAGATTTTTGTTTGCCTGTCACATGTTCAGGACGCCAAAGAGCTATGTCTTTAATTTGCTTTATGGAGAGAGAGGAAACCGCTTACGCAGCCCTGATTACTCTTGAAACTACAATCCAACTGTCGTTTCTCAGCAAAGAAGGCTGCTAAACCCTGGAGTATTAAGCCGCTGCTCTGGGGTATGACACTGAGGTCTGATCATTTTAAAGCTAGTAATAACCAGAATCCTAAAATTCTTATGAATAAAATGTAATTTTAGTAATGTTTCCATAAACAGTGGTAATGGTGGCATTTTAGTAGGCAGTGACATTAGTCACATGGAAATTGCTCCACATTGGCTTTTAAATTACTCCACCTGTCTGTATGAATAGAATTTTCAGTGTAAAAGCAGAGAGACAGCTGCTGCTAATGTCTCCTTCTCCCAGTGCAGATAATGCTGGCAAATCTACATGCATAAAGGACTGGTTTGTGATGTAAAGTGGTACCTGACCTTCCTGGCTCCTGAACTGCAGAGAAATACCTTTAATTACCAGTGGCTGTGTTTAGTTGTTGACATAAAAATGTCAGCTTCCAGGGGTGTAACCTCAGGTTCCCTCCCCCATGTCATGTCACCCACCGTACACGTTTTTGCTTCCACCCACATTCGTAGTGAGATGGGCGAGCATTTATCTTGATGTGTTTCAGAAACATGCAAGGCATGAATACTTAAAAGGAAAACATCTAATACTATATGAGCTTGATGGATGATCTTTCTGTTGAAGAACTTTTAAAGATTAGTGGCATCAGGTTCCTTCTTTCTAACCAGAATGGGAAGCCAGGATATGGCTTATACCTTCAAAAGGCTTAACTTCATTCATCTCATACAGATATACATTCTCATGAGAGGATCATGGCAAGGCATTTCATAGAGCAGAATGGGTAAAGAATAGAAGGGCTTGAGTCCATCACATTTATTTTTTACCATATGCCCAGACTTCCTGTTGATAGAGGATGAAGCTTGCTTTCTGAAGGAGCCCGTTTGCTCTTGACCCTCTGGTTACCATCTATTGTAACAGCTCTATTGATATAGGAGTGGGCCAGCCAAGGGGAGCCGCCTTTACAACGCCTGTTGCCAACGATGTATTTGGTGAAATGGTAAACAAGAGATCTGCTCGTCTGGCTCGTTTGCAGGCATTCTTTTTGACTTCTTTCACATAACTGGTATTTTCGTGTTTAATTTAACAAGGAATGAGTAGTAAATGAAAGCTGCTGCCTGAAATCCCACTGTGAGCGTGTTTTGCACTTGGCTCCCCAGTGACAAGGCAATTTGTGAAATTATGTGATGGAGTAATTAGATGAAGCCAGGGCTCCTGATTGTTGCCATGCATATGTGGCAAGTGTTGGTTGGGAAGAGGGAGGAGGAGGAGAAAAAAATAGATTATTACCCTGGCAAGTTGGCTCAAAGCTTCTTCATTTATTTGTAAACAGAATATTTAGTGACCACATAGGAAGTAGCTGTAATCACCAGCTCATAAAGAAACCACAGCAGAGCTTTTGGATTTTTGCAGAGTGCTCATGTAAAATTTAAGCTGGGAGGCAGAATCCCTGTTAATGTAATTAGGATCTAATTTACCACCCTTTGCACACAGATGTAATAATGTCTAGATATTCATTCTATCTTTAAGCACGTTACATATACCTCAGTGCAGCAGTTACTGAACAGAAACAGGTGTGAGCACTTCCCTAATTCGTTTTTACACTGTAAACACATAGCAATTCCAGGGAAATATTTACCAAAAAAGACAAGGGGAAGGAATGTCTGCGAATGAGGCAGTAATGGACAGTTGCCCTTTATGTACTGATGGATTTCTCAATGGTTAAGTAAATTAAAGCAAATGCTAGAAAAATCAATAGGCCAGCATAGTCTTGGTTTTGCCTCATAGACTTCAGGACAGAATGACAGATGTGGTGTCTATGACCCATTTAAGTATTAATGCCTGAAAAACTGCTTCTGCATGCAAGGTTATAGGCTTTGAAACATTCTGCTATATTACATTACAGAGAATAATATTTTTAAGTATATATGGAATTTATATGTTTCGGTGAGGTTGTTCTTACTTGATACATTTATACTGGAAGATTAGTTGTTGCAATAGCACCATAAATCAGTCTTGAATGTTCCCACACGGAAACATCTTCATAAGGCTCTAGTCGAAAGGTAAAGATGATGTATGTTGAGCTTCCATGTCTCGTGAAGTGAATATGCTCTATAACACTCTATGTGGAAACCAAATTAGATTTAATTAAGGAGTAGATGCTCAGAGCCTTTGGAAAAAAAATCTGTAAAACACCACTGAAATGTGGCATTAGAATTTAGGTCATCTCCAGGACTCTAGATGTTATATTTTACATTTGTATGAACATGGATCACATGTCACATAGGTTGACTGTCACAGCACGTGGAATGTTAGGGCTATCCTAATGTTCTATGTAGTAGATATTAACCTCTGAGAATGAGGTCAGCCTTCTGGTAGCACCATAGCGTATGCATTTTCCTACCCATTGTTCCTTTTGCCAATGTCAAGAGACATGGTGGAAATACGCTTTCAGGGTTGTATTGTTGGTTACCAGAGACAGGAAGATGAGAAGAGAAGCAAGAAAAGATGTGTTGAGTCCTGGCTTCAGGGACCAAAGTCGAGTTCCAAACCAAAATAAAATGGAAGTTTGAAGTTATTACTACTGATCATTTGAGGAGAAAAATGCCTTTTGTTGCAGAGAAAGAAAGTTGTGTTTTCTTGAAGTATCACCTGTTTACCTTCTCAGGCTGAGTGAACTGAGACAATCATTCCTTCCTGCTTTGCCCTTGACAAAGCAGACATGGGCCAGCCTGCCTCTGGGTTTTGAAAATCAGTATTTAAAGATGATATTGTGGGACTTTCTTGATGGTCCAGTGGTTATAAATCCATCTTGCGATGCAAGGGACCTGGTTTGATCCTTGGTCCAGGAAAATCCCACGTGCTGAGGGGCTATTGAGCCTGCACACCACGAGAGAGAGTTAGTATGCCACAGTGAAAAAGATCCTGCATGGCACAACTAAGACCCAGCACAGCCAATCAAATAAATAAACAAAAATTTATAAAAAAAAAAAAAAGGTGATATGGTGGAATTTCCTTGGTGGTCCAAACATTAAGACTACCTTCCAGTGCAAAGGGTGTAGGTTTGATCCCTGGTGAGGGAGCTAAGATCCTACATGCCTCATGGCCAAGAAACCAAAGCATAAAACAGAGGCAATATTGCAACAAATTCAATAAAAAACTTTAAAACTGGACCACACTTAAGAAATTGTAAACTAAAAGCATTGCACTTATTAAAGGTGATGAAACACATCCTTGGCAACATTGCATGTGCATGCTAAGTCACTTCAGTCATGTCCAGCTCTGCAACCCCATGGACTGTAGCCCACTAGGCTCCTTTGTGCATGGAATTCTCCAGGCAAAGATATCTGAGTGGGTTGTCATTTCCTTCTTCAGAGGCCCCCTGGATCACATGTCACTGTGACTGTCACAGCACGTGGAATGTTAGGGCTATCCTAATGTTCTATGTAGTAGATATTAACCTCTGAGAATGAGGTCAGCCTTCTGGTAGCACCATAGCGTATGCATTTTCCTACCCATTGTTCCTTTTGCCAATGTCAAGAGACATGGTGGAAATACGCTTTCAGGGTTGTATTGTTGGTTACCAGAGACAGGAAGATGAGAAGAGAAGCAAGAAAAGATGTGTTGAGTCCTGGCTTCAGGGACCAAAGTCGAGTTCCAAACCAAAATAAAATGGAAGTTTGAAGTTATTACTACTGATCATTTGAGGAGAAAAATGCCTTTTGTTGCAGAGAAAGAAAGTTGTGTTTTCTTGAAGTATCACCTGTTTACCTTCTCAGGCTGAGTGAACTGAGACAATCATTCCTTCCTGCTTTGCCCTTGACAAAGCAGACATGGGCCAGCCTGCCTCTGGGTTTTGAAAATCAGTATTTAAAGATGATATTGTGGGACTTTCTTGATGGTCCAGTGGTTATAAATCCATCTTGCGATGCAAGGGACCTGGTTTGATCCTTGGTCCAGGAAAATCCCACGTGCTGAGGGGCTATTGAGCCTGCACACCACGAGAGAGAGTTAGTATGCCACAGTGAAAAAGATCCTGCATGGCACAACTAAGACCCAGCACAGCCAATCAAATAAATAAACAAAAATTTATAAAAAAAAAAAAAAAAAGGTGATATGGTGGAATTTCCTTGGTGGTCCAAACATTAAGACTACCTTCCAGTGCAAAGGGTGTAGGTTTGATCCCTGGTGAGGGAGCTAAGATCCTACATGCCTCATGGCCAAGAAACCAAAGCATAAAACAGAGGCAATATTGCAACAAATTCAATAAAAAACTTTAAAACTGGACCACACTTAAGAAATTGTAAACTAAAAGCATTGCACTTATTAAAGGTGATGAAACACATCCTTGGCAACATTGCATGTGCATGCTAAGTCACTTCAGTCATGTCCAGCTCTGCAACCCCATGGACTGTAGCCCACTAGGCTCCTTTGTGCATGGAATTCTCCAGGCAAAGATATCTGAGTGGGTTGTCATTTTCTTCTACAGAGGATCTTCCCAACCCAAGGGTGGAACCTGCATCTTTTATTTCTCCTGAATTGGCAGGCAGGTTCTTTATCACTAGCATCACCTGGAAACATTGCTGGGTTGGAATGATGGAGAGAAGTAGAAAAATCATTTCGGTTCTAAATGGAGGATGTTTTCCTGATTTTTAATCTTCACACAATATAGAATTAATGGTTACAATATTCCTTTGAATCTGTATCAGGAGCTTTAATAATATATACATCTGGAGGTTAAACTGAGGTGTAGATAGGAACTTTACAAAGTGAAAGTCTAAAAAGTTGTGTGTGTATATATTAGTCACTCAGTTGTGTCTGACTCTTTGCGAGCCCATGGACTGTAGCCTGCCTGGCTGCTTGGGCATAAATACTGAAGTCCGTTGACATTTCCTCTTCCAGGAGATCTTCCCGACCTAGGGCTCAAACCCTGGTCTCCTGCATTGCAGGAAGATTCTTTACCCTCTGAGCCACCAGGGAAGCCCATCTAAAAAATTGAGTAATGGAAATTACTGCAGAATTGAAGACTCTTTTGCTTCTCAGAGCAGTGTTTCATACACTTCCTTGTGCATTCCAGTTATCTGGGAATCTTTCTTTGCATGGAGATTCTCAGAGGGGTGGGACCTGAGAGTCTGGACTTTGAACAAGTTCTGTACTGCTGCTGGTCCCTACAGACTTTGCGTAGCAAAGATCTAAGGAACATGAGCAAGATGACAGGTTTTAAATGGAAAGATGATTGTTTTTCTCCATCTTTGATTTTTTCCCTCTGATTTTGAAACACATATTATTTTTAGCACTTCTATTGATCTTTCATTTATCTATTTTCATCCATCTTTGTTCTCTGGCCTGTGTGGGCCTCCCATCGCAATGGCCTCTCTCGCTGCAGAGCACTGGCTGTGGGCGCATGCACTCCAGAGCTCTGACTCAGTAGTTGGACACATCAGTCCAGCCATCCGTGGCACGTGGGATCTTCCCAGGCCAGGGATCAAACCAGTGCCCCTTGAACTGCAAGGTGGTGTCCTTACCCACTGGACCACCAGAGAAGCCCAAAACACATATTATTTGTAATCACATCTCTTGGACTGAAGTATTTTGTTTTTCCTCTGCCAACTTTCAGTTCTTTCTCAATGTGCAAGACCTTCCTTTTAATTATCAAAGAGTTTTTAAAAGACAGACTTTACGTTTTAGAACATTTTTGAGTTCACAGCAAGGCTGAGGGGAAATGACAGAGGTTTTCCATAGACTGCCCCCTCCCCCCACACACACGCATAGAGGGGTTCCCCCATTAGCAGGGCCCACCACCATAGTGGGATGTTTCTTAAAACTGATGAACCTATCTATACTGAAACATCATGATCATCCAAAGTTCAAGATTTCCATCAGGGTTCACTCTTGGTGTTATCCAGTCTATGGTCTGCACAAATGTGTGACATGTATCCATTACAGTATCATGTGGAGTAAACTCATGCCCTGAAGGAGGATTACAGAGTTTTCACTGGGTGAAAGCTTATGATATAGATCATGGATTCTACAGATATATTCATGTTGGGGCTTGTTGACAGCATGCTTGTGTGATAGAATGGAGGAAATGGTAGTTCTGAAGCTTGAATGTTACAGAATTGTATTCTTCACCCCCACCTGGCTTCCCCATTCTGGCAACAGTATCCAGTGATAGAAGTTATCATGGAGAGAGGGCAGTTTGTGCAATGCTCTGTTGGCTCCCAGATTCCTACTCTGGTCCTCCAGATCTGTATGGGCTTCTCAGGTGGTGCTAGTTGGTAAAGAATCTAGCTGGCAATGCAGGGGATGCAGGGGTTGCTAGTTCCATCCCCGGGTCAGGAAGATCCCCTGGAGGAAGGCATGGCAACCCACTCCAGTATTCTTGCCTAGAGAATCCCATGGGCAGAGGAGTCTAGCCAGCTACAGTCCATAGGATCGCAAAGAGTTGGACATGACCAAAGTGACTTAGCATGCACAGATCTGGTCGACTTTGTCAGTGAGGAAACAACAGAGTCACCAGCTACAGAAACAATAAGTGCACGTGAGGGAGGGAGAAATGCTTTTGTTCCTAGTCCTACTTACCAACTTCAGTCTGCTCCAGGAAATCCTTTTGTATTTCTGTTGCCTGGTGTACTTTATCTGCCATGGACATGCTCAAATTTCACAACATGGTGGAAGATGAATTTGTTTTAAACAGTGAGCATCCAAGGAAACTGTCATCCAAGTCCAGGAAGCTGAGAGTCTCATATAGAATAAACCTGAGGAGGAACATACTGAGACATCTATTAAGCTGACAAAAATTAAATGCAAAGAAAGAAATATACTGAAAGCAACAAATAACATACAAGGGAAAAGTGAGCATCCAAAAAGTATGTTCTCTCAAGCTGGGCTAAGATCTAAGGATTATTATAAATAGCACATGCCTATTAATCATTGCTTAGTGGGTAAATTCTCTCACTCATTAGAGTTCACAGACTGGATGTAGTTTCTTGAAATTAGGTCGTTTATTTTGGTCTAAGTCATTGAGGATCAAAGGTCACAAGGAATCCAAAAGCCATTAGTCAGGGTTCTTTTCTGGACCCCTTAGATGTCATTGTGCGAGTCACCCATGGCAGCCCGGACCTGGCCTGCTGTCAGGGAGCTGGCAGGGTGCCTACTTTATTTCCAGTTTGCATAGATAAAAAGCAGAGCAGCTACTCTCAGAATCACTATAAAAATAAGCTTACATAAAATCTCCATTTGAAATACAGTATGTGTGTGCCCCTGCATGCATTCTCTTATGGAATCCAGAAGCCCTGGAAATCAAAATTAGGAAGAGAGGCATACATTTGATGGCATCGTGGATTATCCTTTGTTTTGGTGCAGGCATTTATAATTCATTGGCGAGGCTAGTGAAGATCAGGTTTTCACAAAGAATTGTAATGGTGAAGCAAGGGGTTTAATTTGTGAATGTGGAGTAAAATAAGGCATTGCTTTAACCATCATCAAATACATATATTGCTATCCCCTCTTGATAATATTGAAGTACATTTGGCAGTCATGAGTTTACGCATTATCAGGAGTGGTGGGCAAGAAAGGTAGTCAAGTTGATTCATTTACTCCCCCCATGGATCCCTTGGATTTCGTCAATTGAAGTAAAAACATCATTAGTTACCAAGATGCTTGTCCTACAGAAACAATAAGTGCACGTGAGGGAGGGAGAAATGCTTTTGTTCCTAGTCCTACTTACCAACTTCAGTCTGCTCCAGGAAATCCTTTTGTATTTCTGTTGCCTGGTGTACTTTATCTGCCATGGACATGCTCAAATTTCACAACATGGTGGAAGATGAATTTGTTTTAAACAGTGAGCATCCAAGGAAACTGTCATCCAAGTCCAGGAAGCTGAGAGTCTCATATAGAATAAACCTGAGGAGGAACATACTGAGACATCTATTAAGCTGACAAAAATTAAATGCAAAGAAAGAAATATACTGAAAGCAACAAATAACATACAAGGGAAAAGTGAGCATCCAAAAAGTATGTTCTCTCAAGCTGGGCTAAGATCTAAGGATTATTATAAATAGCACATGCCTATTAATCATTGCTTAGTGGGTAAATTCTCTCACTCATTAGAGTTCACAGACTGGATGTAGTTTCTTGAAATTAGGTCGTTTATTTTGGTCTAAGTCATTGAGGATCAAAGGTCACAAGGAATCCAAAAGCCATTAGTCAGGGTTCTTTTCTGGACCCCTTAGATGTCATTGTGCGAGTCACCCATGGCAGCCCGGACCTGGCCTGCTGTCAGGGAGCTGGCAGGGTGCCTACTTTATTTCCAGTTTGCATAGATAAAAAGCAGAGCAGCTACTCTCAGAATCACTATAAAAATAAGCTTACATAAAATCTCCATTTGAAATACAGTATGTGTGTGCCCCTGCATGCATTCTCTTATGGAATCCAGAAGCCCTGGAAATCAAAATTAGGAAGAGAGGCATACATTTGATGGCATCGTGGATTATCCTTTGTTTTGGTGCAGGCATTTATAATTCATTGGCGAGGCTAGTGAAGATCAGGTTTTCACAAAGAATTGTAATGGTGAAGCAAGGGGTTTAATTTGTGAATGTGGAGTAAAATAAGGCATTGCTTTAACCATCATCAAATACATATATTGCTATCCCCTCTTGATAATATTGAAGTACATTTGGCAGTCATGAGTTTACGCATTATCAGGAGTGGTGGGCAAGAAAGGTAGTCAAGTTGATTCATTTACTCCCCCCATGGATCCCTGTGGATTTCAAGTCCACACCTTGAAGTAAAAACATCATTAGTTACCAAGATGACAAGTGCCCTGGACTTACTCCCTGAAAGAGTACATATTGGACCAGAAACCATGAGCAGTTAGAAACATTCACCAGTGTGCAAGAGAGTGACTGAGTAGATGGTGGGATGAATTTTCAAGGAGAAAAAGGCAAATCGACATGTGTGGAAAATAGTGTATATTTGAATTTTTTAAAAAATCCAGTATAAACATTTGATTTGAAATGATTATTATGAAGTACTTTGCATGTGTTCCTACAGGGAATCATTTTAGTGATTTGTAGTCCCCCTACATGTGGGGACTTTACCAATGGGATATTGAATGGAAGGAAGGAAGTGGGCTAGAAAGTCTGAAGATGGACCAGAGATCTTCGTGTAGGATAAAGTAGAAACTGGAAAAAAAAAATGAGAGCCTTAATTTTCAACTTGTTGTGTGTCGCAATTTGCATTCCTTGAGACCTCAAGTAATAGTTCATTTTTGCTCTTGAAGCATTGACTGGATCTGGTGAGAGCTGAGGCAGAAGTCCCCGTGACTCCTTTGCCTGACATATTTGCTCAAAAACCAGCCCAGCTGCTCTGTGGCGTCACCCCACATGGGTGCCATGTTGCCGCTAAGTTTTCCTTGGCTCTGACATCTGCACTTTTCAAATATGTGTGGTAGCAGAGAAGGCGGAAAGATCATGTAGAAGCAGGATGAAGGCAGGACTCTTATTTGGGAATACCTAAAATGGTTTGGTTTGTGTGGAATGGCTGGAGTGTTTTCCACAAGGAGGGGTGACCTCATCCCACACACAACAGGGAAAAGGACCTTTCAAGCCAGATTTTTACTTTTCCCCACCAGGATGGCTTAAGTTCAGACTGCAACTACCCTTCTCTTTGAATAACAATGTAAATTGGGCCATTCAAGTCTTTTTTTTTTTTTTTAAACCTTTATTTTACTTTTAACTTTTACAGAGTTTTTTTGTTTACAGGTATGTATGTTCCCAGATTAGTCATATGTATATCCCCCCCTTCCCACCCTTCTCGACCATTACACAGCACCCCTGAAGGATCCTCTTTTCTCACAGAGCAATGACTAGAGCTATTTTCTTCACTTATGATAGTACAGGCCTTCATGCTACTTCCTTTACGCCTCTCACCCACTGTTACTTCCCCACAATGTCCATATGTCCACTGTCCATGTCTGTCTTTCTGTCGCTTTACTGCATGTACCATCATCACCATCCTACTAGATTCCATATATATGTGTTAATATACTGTATTTGTCCTTCTCTTTCTGACTGACTTCACTTTTTATGATACGTTCTAGATCCAGTCACCTCATTAGGGCTGATTCTTCTGCATTTCTCTTTACAGCTGTGTAGTATTCCATTATATATATGTACCAGAGCTTTTGTATCCATTCGTTCATCGATGGGCATCTAGGTTCCTTCCATGTTCTAGCTATTGTATAGAGAGCTGCAATGAACATTGGGGTACAGGTGCTTCTTTCAGTTTTGATTTCATCAGGGTATAAGCCTAAGAGTGGGATTGCTGGGTCATATGGTGCTTCTATTTTTAGTTTTTTAAGAAATCTCCAGACTGTCTTCCATAGAGGCTGTATCAATTTACACTCCCACCAGCAATGCAGGAGTGTTCCCTTTTCTCTGCAGCCTCTCCAGCATTTATTGTCTGTCGATTTGTGGATGATGGCCATTCTGACGGGTGTGAGGTGATATCTCATTGTAGTTTTGATTTGCATTTCTCTAATTATTAGTGAAGTTGAGCATCGTTTCATGTGTTTTTGGGTCATCTGTATGTCATCAAAATCAATATACAGAAATCACTGGTATTCCTATACACAAACAATGAAAAATCAGAAAATGAAATCAAAGAGGCAATCCCCTTCACCATCGCAACCAAAAGAATCAAATATCTAGGAATAAACCTACCCAAAGAAACAAAAGAACTGTACACAGAAAATTACAAGACACTCATGAGAGACATTAAAGAAGAGTTAAACAGATGGAGAAATGTTCCATGTTCCTGGGTCGGAAGAATCAATATTGTGAAAATGACCATACTACCAAATGTCATCTATAGATTCAATGCGATCCCTATGAAACTTCCAATAACATTCTTCACAGAACTAGACCAACAAATAACACAGTTCATATGGAAACACAAAAGACCTCAAATAGCCAAAGCAATCCTAAGGAAGAAGAATGGAGCTAGAGGGATCAGCCTCCCCAACTTCAGACTCTACTACAAAGCAACAGTCATCAAGACAGTATGGTACTGGCACAAAAACAGAAATATCGACCAATGGAACAAGATCGAGAACACAGAGATAAACTCACACACCTATGGGTACCTTATTTTTGACAAAGGAGGTGAAACTATAAAATGGGATAAAGACAGCCTCTTCAAAAAATGGTGCTGGGAAAACTGGACAGCTACATGCAATAAAATGAAGTTGGAACATACCCTGACACCATACACTAAGATCAACTCAAAATGGATTAAAGACCTAAATGTAAGACCAGAAACCGTCAAACTTTTAGAGGAGAATATAGGCAAAACCCTCAAGGACATCAATCAAAGCAAGATCTTCTCTGACCCACCTACTAGAATAGTGGAACTAAAAAAACAAATGAACATGTGGGACCTAATGAAACTTAAAAGCTTTTGTACAGCTAAAGAAATTACAAAAAAGCTGAACAGACAGCCCACAGAGTGGGAGAAAATCAAAGCAAATGAAACAACAGATAAAGAACTAATCTCCAAAATCTACAAGCAACTCAGACAACTCAGCACTGGAAAAACGAACAACCCAATCAAAAAATGGGAAAAGGACCTAAACAGACACCTCTCAAGTCTTTTTCCTAAGTAACTAAAAATATGTTTTGGGTGCCTACTGGGTGCAAGGTGCCCTGTACGTCTGAGAGCTTTCTATGCTCTTTGAAAAGAACATAAATCTAGTTGGTGGTACAGTTTGCAGAAAGAACCAGAGTGAGGGGGCCAGTTTGGAGACAGTTACATCGCAACCAAAAGAATCTATCAGATTCCAAAGCAAAAGAACTGTACACAGAAAATTACAAGACACTCATGAGAGACATTAAAGAAGAGTTAAACAGATGGAGAAATGTTCCATGTTCCTGGGTCGGAAGAATCAATATTGTGAAAATGACCATACTACCAAATGTCATCTATAGATTCAATGCGATCCCTATGAAACTTCCAATAACATTCTTCACAGAACTAGACCAACAAATAACACAGTTCATATGGAAACACAAAAGACCTCAAATAGCCAAAGCAATCCTAAGGAAGAAGAATGGAGCTAGAGGGATCAGCCTCCCCAACTTCAGACTCTACTACAAAGCAACAGTCATCAAGACAGTATGGTACTGGCACAAAAACAGAAATATCGACCAATGGAACAAGATCGAGAACACAGAGATAAACTCACACACCTATGGGTACCTTATTTTTGACAAAGGAGGTGAAACTATAAAATGGGATAAAGACAGCCTCTTCAAAAAATGGTGCTGGGAAAACTGGACAGCTACATGCAATAAAATGAAGTTGGAACATACCCTGACACCATACACTAAGATCAACTCAAAATGGATTAAAGACCTAAATGTAAGACCAGAAACCGTCAAACTTTTAGAGGAGAATATAGGCAAAACCCTCAAGGACATCAATCAAAGCAAGATCTTCTCTGACCCACCTACTAGAATAGTGGAACTAAAAAAACAAATGAACATGTGGGACCTAATGAAACTTAAAAGCTTTTGTACAGCTAAAGAAATTACAAAAAAGCTGAACAGACAGCCCACAGAGTGGGAGAAAATCAAAGCAAATGAAACAACAGATAAAGAACTAATCTCCAAAATCTACAAGCAACTCAGACAACTCAGCACTGGAAAAACGAACAACCCAATCAAAAAATGGGAAAAGGACCTAAACAGACACCTCTCAAGTCTTTTTCCTAAGTAACTAAAAATATGTTTTGGGTGCCTACTGGGTGCAAGGTGCCCTGTACGTCTGAGAGCTTTCTATGCTCTTTGAAAAGAACATAAATCTAGTTGGTGGTACAGTTTGCAGAAAGAACCAGAGTGAGGGGGCCAGTTTGGAGACAGTTACAGGAGTCCAGGTGGGAAGGTTGTGGTGGTGAGAGGGCAAAGGAATGGATGGTGGGGAGTTTCCTGGTGGCCCACAGGTTAGACCTTGGCACTTTCATTGCAGTGGCCTGGGTTGGATTCAGCCCTTGGGCAGGGAAGTAAGATCCTGCAAGTAGTGTAGTACAGCCAAAAACAGAAGAGAAAGAAATGGACGGTGGAAGATGGAAGATATCTTGGAATTAAAGGGGACATCTCATAAACAGAAATATTTATAGCTGGCTCATGTGTACCATACACCATGCTGAGTGCCAGTGGTATGCCAAGGTGGGTCCTCGGTGCCGTGGGCATAGGCAGTTTACAAATAACAACAAAATGACTGAAAGTCAAGTCTGTTTATTATTTTCACCATGCACTGGCAATTCTAACTAATGTCAGTGACTAAAACACTCCTCCGAGCTGGAGCAGATTGTCCCCAGCCTGCCCCAACCCTGACACGCCTTGCTAAGCACATTTGTGTTTTATCTCACTGAATTCCCACAATGACCATCCTAGTCTCTCTATTTTACTATTAAGAAAAACAAGATTCAGAGAGATTAAACAACTTGCCTGAAGGAGCATCACAAGAAGCAGGGTCTAGATTTGAACTCGAGTCCATCTGGCTTTGAAGTCTGTTTTCATAACCATTCATAAGGGGATACTTGGTACAGAAGGGCATTGAAGGCGACTTCCCTGTTTCGTGGGAAGTTAGAAGGCAGAACTGGTTTTAGGGCGGGGTGGGGAGTCTGGTGTGGGAAGAGTGTGGTGCGTGTGGTGCTGGAGCTGGAAGGGTGGTCCTCCTGAGTTGAGTGGTCATCAGTTGAAAATGTGATGACTGAGGCTTTGGTGAGTGCACAAGGCTTGGTGTTGCCTCCACCAAAGCTAGAGATGGAGATGAAGTCATGGACCCAGAGAGTGCTGAGAGAGAAAGAGAGAAGGGAATTCAGGTAATGCCTCCTTTTAAAGACTGTCTGGTGGAAAAGCCTAGAGAGAAAAAGAGACAGAGGAGCAGGCAGCAGGTCTGTCCAATGTGAAGATGGGCTGCTTCATCTCTGGGGGCACTTCTAACTGCAACACAAATTCTAAGAAAAGGAAGGAAGATCCAATGATGAAAAAGTCAGAGTCTGTTCCCAAATAGAACCCATCATGGCTCCAAAATGGCTTCTCTCTCTCTCGTCCTCATGGCAACTAATAGCATCACCACGGACCCAGAAGTCCCCACCAGGAGTCTCAGACCCCTGAAGGTTGCCTCTTTCCCCACTTGCAGATAGTTGCTTGCTCCCTGAGGTCCATCAGTGCTCTCTCCTCAACACTTCTCCATTCTCTATCCCTGTCTAGTCCCACTGCCATAGCCTCCTTGTCATCTGCTCAGCCGTTTCCCTATTTAGCCTCCCTGCCTCTAATCAATTCCCTCTAATCCATTACAGTTGTTTGCAACTGATCCCTGACAAACAACCCCCATTTTGCTAGAATGATTTTTCTGAAACAAAATGGCCAAAACTCACCCCTACTTGAAATCCTGTAATATCCCCTCATTGTCCATAGGATAACTGTATCCTCAGCCTGCCATTCAAGGGCCTTTGAAGTCATACGCTGGCCCACTGAACACCTGAGCTCTTCTTTCCCCATTTCCGCACACGCATACCCCCACCATCAGTGCTAAGAGGCCCTTCACTCCACACTGGCACGTGCTGTTCCCTCACCTGGAACCTCGATGACCCCTTCTCTACTTCACACATTTTCCTGCACCCTTCACATTTTATATATCAACTATCATAGTGCAGGGAAGCCATGCCTGGCCCTCCCCACGAGAGCAGAAATGGCCCTAGCTTCTAGACCCTTAGTACCTTGATGGTCATCTGATAGAGAGTACTTGTCACAGTGACTGTTTATTTACAAGCTGCCTCCCTCATAAATAATATGATTGAATCTTTCACCTCTGTTTCTTTAGAGCCATAATAGAGATGCTGATGATATTTATTGACTAAATGCACAGGCAAAGTTTCAAAATAGAGATGATCCAACCCTGAGGGTTGTATGAAGTAGAAAAGACTGGAAAAAGTCCTGGTATGGGGGTTCGGAGATCATCCATGACCTCTGAAAGACTCTTTCAGGCTTCAGAAGAGAAAGAAGCTGTATTCCAGGACACACAGGCGATCTGATACTAGAGGCTGCAAAGGTAGACACTTTCTGCGATCGCTTGAGGGAAATACACAAAGGGTTACAATATGGGCAGGAGCAGGAGGAAGTGGTAATAAGAAGGAAAAGTCTCTCTTTTTAATATTTAGGAGAAGGGAGATTTGAACTTTGACACATAGCATCATACAGCTATCTTCCATGGGATTGCACGTTCCATGCAGTTTGTTAAAACACAGCCTAATTATTTACTTAGGCAACAGAGAAAGAACCTTTGAAGATAAATGTAGGAAAGGATGGATTAATGGTGCAAGAATCAAGAGCCAGTTGGCCGTGGAGAGGTTAGAGGGGAGAGAGATAAGATGGCATCTGAGAGCATGGGCTTAGCACCAAATGTGAAGCAGGAGAGGAAGCTGAAGGCAGGGAGGTTGAGAAATACACAAGAGGTGGGTCTCGGGTGCTCTTCTCCTCCTGAATCTGTTAGCAGACCAGGAGGCAAAGTCAACTGCTGAGTGTCCCAGGAGTAGGATTGGGAGCTAGAGGAGACTGGAAGTCATTTGGAAAAAAATTGCTATTGGGGATACAGTAGGCAGACCAAGTAAAGGGGAAAAAAAGAATAAAGAAGATAAAGGACTTCACCGTGCAGTTGAGAGCACATGTAGAAATCGAAACAGCACTAGGCACCTCCTGGTGACCAAGTTACCACACTGTGACCAAGTCACCACACTGACTGGCTAGACTTTTAATAGGTGTGTTTCATAATCAACTTGCTTTTCACATGGTAAAATTAAGGGGGAATATTGACTTTTTAGTGGTTTCCACAGGAAAAATAATTGTATTTTCTATTCTTTAAAAATTCGTCTCATGGGGCAAATTCATTGAGCTGTGATATGAACTGCTTAAGTTTTTCCTATCATGTACAGGTTGGTGAACTTGAGCCATAATAGAGATGCTGATGATATTTTTTGACTAAATGCACAGGCAAAGTTTCAAAATAGAGATGATCCAACCCTGAGGGTTGTATGAAGTAGAAAAGACTGGAAAAAGTCCTGGTATGGGCGTTCCGAGATCATCCATGACCTCTGAAAGACTCTTTCAGGCTTCAGAAGAGAAAGAAGCTGTATTCCAGGACACACAGGCGATCTGATACTAGAGGCTGCAAAGGTAGACACTTTCTGCGATCGCTTGAGGGAAATACACAAAGGGTTACAATATGGGCAGGAGCAGGAGGAAGTGGTAATAAGAAGGAAAAGTCTCTCTTTTTAATATTTAGGAGAAGGGAGATTTGAACTTTGACACATAGCATCATACAGCTATCTTCCATGGGATTGCACGTTCCATGCAGTTTGTTAAAACACAGCCTAATTATTTACTTAGGCAACAGAGAAAGAACCTTTGAAGATAAATGTAGGAAAGGATGGATTAATGGTGCAAGAATCAAGAGCCAGTTGGCCGTGGAGAGGTTAGAGGGGAGAGAGATAAGATGGCATCTGAGAGCATGGGCTTAGCACCAAATGTGAAGCAGGAGAGGAAGCTGAAGGCAGGGAGGTTGAGAAATACACAAGAGGTGGGTCTCGGGTGCTCTTCTCCTCCTGAATCTGTTAGCAGACCAGGAGGCAAAGTCAACTGCTGAGTGTCCCAGGAGTAGGATTGGGAGCTAGAGGAGACTGGAAGTCATTTGTAAAAAATTTGCTATTGGGGATACAGTAGGCAGACCAAGTAAAGGGGAAAAAAAGAATAAAGAAGATAAAGGACTTCACCGTGCAGTTGAGAGCACATGTAGAAATCGAAACAGCACTAGGCACCTCCTGGTGACCAAGTTACCACACTGTGACCAAGTCACCACACTGACTGGCTAGACTTTTAATAGGTGTGTTTCATAATCAACTTGCTTTTCACATGGTAAAATTAAGGGGGAATATTGACTTTTTAGTGGTTTCCACAGGAAAAATAATTGTATTTTCTATTCTTTAAAAATTCGTCTCATGGGGCAAATTCATTGAGCTGTGATATGAACTGCTTAAGTTTTTCCTATCATGTACAGGTTGGTGAACTTGAGATTGCATTAAAGGCTCTATCTCAGTTTTGGAGGAAGTTATCGTGCAATTACTGTACATTATCTTTCAGTGCTGGTTGTATGAGAAGTTGGCAAACTTGTTATTGATAACCTTTGAACGTGAGTTCAACAAAAACCATGCAAGTGCAGCTGTCTGCTAAGATAAAATTTCTTTTCCCACCGTGATATGTGAGAAAAGGAGGATTTTAAATTTAACTACAACAAATCAACACAATATTTTCAAACACCAGAGCAAAAGAGTAAAGGTTAACAAGTAGAACAATCTCAGGTATGCTTTTTAAGTCATTCCTCTGCCAGAGGCCTGATTTTTAATAGTGGGCAGGAGGGGTGGCTGGCTTGAACATGTTCCTTTAGATTCATGAGTTGAAGTTGAATGATCTTGACATTACTCCTGAAGCATCGACTATTGTCATTTTGGTTTGATGGTAAATGATATGCACCTGGTTTCACGAAATAACACAGCACTCCACACATAATGAGCAGCTCATTGTCATATATAAAGAATGGTTGGCTCAGTGCAATTGGCTAGTTATAGATGACTCATGTGAAGGGTTCTTTTTAAACAGAAAAGACCACTGGAATGCAGACATACTGAAAAGAAGATAGATAGATAGAGATAGATAGATAGATAGATCTGTCATTGGTTTTTCAAATGTGTTTTAGGAAAAGAACTAAGAATAAATCTGTTCTGTACCACAAGGCAATGTCATGACAAGGTTGGAAAGCCAACTCCCAGTAGCTGGTTTTGTGCAGGCGTCTCTGCCCTTGTCTTTGGGATTGCCAGAGTGCCATGTGCACCCTCACACAATGCATAAAGACGTGGGTCATTTCTAGGACAGATAATTGAACATTAATACTCGCTGACATATGTAACGAAGGGCATTTAATGTCACACTTCTGACCAAGTCACCACACTGACTGGCTAGACTTTTAATAGGTGTGTTTCATAATCAACTTGCTTTTCACATGGTAAAATTAAGGGGGAATATTGACTTTTTAGTGGTTTCCACAGGAAAAATAATTGTATTTTCTATTCTTTAAAAATTCGTCTCATGGGGCAAATTCATTGAGCTGTGATATGAACTGCTTAAGTTTTTCCTATCATGTACAGGTTGGTGAACTTGAGATTGCATTAAAGGCTCTATCTCAGTTTTGGAGGAAGTTATCGTGCAATTACTGTACATTATCTTTCAGTGCTGGTTGTATGAGAAGTTGGCAAACTTGTTATTGATAACCTTTGAACGTGAGTTCAACAAAAACCATGCAAGTGCAGCTGTCTGCTAAGATAAAATTTCTTTTCCCACCGTGATATGTGAGAAAAGGAGGATTTTAAATTTAACTACAACAAATCAACACAATATTTTCAAACACCAGAGCAAAAGAGTAAAGGTTAACAAGTAGAACAATCTCAGGTATGCTTTTTAAGTCATTCCTCTGCCAGAGGCCTGATTTTTAATAGTGGGCAGGAGGGGTGGCTGGCTTGAACATGTTCCTTTAGATTCATGAGTTGAAGTTGAATGATCTTGACATTACTCCTGAAGCATCGACTATTGTCATTTTGGTTTGATGGTAAATGATATGCACCTGGTTTCACGAAATAACACAGCACTCCACACATAATGAGCAGCTCATTGTCATATATAAAGAATGGTTGGCTCAGTGCAATTGGCTAGTTATAGATGACTCATGTGAAGGGTTCTTTTTAAACAGAAAAGACCACTGGAATGCAGACATACTGAAAAGAAGATAGATAGATAGAGATAGATAGATAGATAGATCTGTCATTGGTTTTTCAAATGTGTTTTAGGAAAAGAACTAAGAATAAATCTGTTCTGTACCACAAGGCAATGTCATGACAAGGTTGGAAAGCCAACTCCCAGTAGCTGGTTTTGTGCAGGCGTCTCTGCCCTTGTCTTTGGGATTGCCAGAGTGCCATGTGCACCCTCACACAATGCATAAAGACGTGGGTCATTTCTAGGACAGATAATTGAACATTAATACTCGCTGACATTGTCGAAGGCATGATATGTCAACCTGACAGGGCCTGTGTGCTTATATCTGCTGATTGGCTGCGGACGAAGGCTCTGTGTGTCAGGATCAGACCCCAGGCCTTACTGCAGCGGGGCCAAGGATAGCGCGGCCATTAATCATGAGCTGCCATCTTGGGCCAGGCTAGTGTCTGTAAAATCACTCTGCTCCCTGTGTGCGGCTGGCACGTTGCATCTGTTGTGTTCTAGAGTTTCAAGGTATGGCCTCAGATTTTGGCTCTGTGTCATCTCACCAGAATATTTAATGTGTGTAATACTTCCCTCTCTCCTTTTCTTTCTCCTCTCTCCCTTTCTTCTTTCCTTCTAGCCTTCCTTCCTTCTCTTTTTTCATTCTTTCTTTCTCTTTCCTCTCATTTTTTCTTTCTTCTCTGAATGTAGCCAGATATTCTGAATAAATGGGCAAGTTTTAAGGACTGACAGGGAGGTTCTGAGGTGGTGTCCCTTTTGTTCCCATGGGAACTGATTTTGATGAGTTTCTGGGTGTCCTGATTCACTGCAGATATTCAGTGTAATGAAGAAATCAGACAAGAATTAAACTGAAGTTACTTTCTGTGATTTATTTTTTTGATTCTCCACAAAATATTAAACCCTGTGGGCAGATTTCTGAACAGAGGGAAAAGAGGTTTATGCAATTATTTCCTTATCCCCGAAATCACAGGAGCAGTACCTTCGTGCCTCATTTATAATAAATCTTTAGTGAGTTAATCCCATTGCTCCAGGAATTCCACAGCTGACACCTTACTGAACATGTAACCATTCAGAAGAAAGACATGGAACAATCACAAGACCCAATCGTGGGCCTTCTTAAACTCTGGGTACTCTCGTGGCAGTTGCTCTGTCCGTTTCCACTGCCTAAAGTGGTATGAAGTAGGGCTCCGGAGAGCAGCCATTATCACCTATTGGTTAACATCACAGATTTTTAAAATCCCAGTTGCATTGGAGCCATGAGAAAAAAAAAAAAGCTTTCATCTGTAAAATCTAGTTTCCCTTTGTTATTAAAATAAATGAAGCCATTAAACAAAATATATGCATATAATAGTTGAGTTCCTCATTTGGTATTTTGCATGTTTAAAAAATCAGGGCTGCCACCTTAGACAGTTTGATGTTAAGGTGTTGATGCAAATATGCTAGAGGTTTCTGAGACGTTATGCCTTATTACATACAGTTTTTCCTTTTTAGTTGGCCTGTTTATATATTTATCGGGACCTCCTTAAGCAAAAAGCAGAATTCTGTTTAAGAAGGCTGAGGAAAAAAAAGAAAAAATGAAAGCACTATCCCACCGCCAACTGCAGAATCCTGTGACTGAGCGAATTAGCTGTAGCTATTGATGAGCTCCTAATGTGAATGTGCAGGAATTGAAATAATTTCCAGATACTTTATTTCCAAAGGTTCGGTTTTAATTACAGTGGCATTTGGTTGGCATGCAAGGGTGAGTTCTCACTCTGGAAGTAGCCTCGCTGGAGCCCAGGCCAAAAGACTCTCTGCTCCCTTTTCTCGAGAGCACACTTTTCTGCCAAACGTGGTGCTCATCCCCTGCCAAGGAAGGTGGGCGATCTGCCATGTCTGACTTCCAGCCACCGAAAGACAAAGGCTCCCAACATCCTTAAGTCCAGTGAGCCAGAATGGGCCTCACACCTTGAAGGTTCCGGATTATTGATTTTGGTCCCCATAGACTTGATAATATGGAATATTTTCACGGTGACTCTGTCTGTCCCCGAGGGTGATTTAGGCACTTACCGCAGTGTGTGAACCCTTGCAGGCCACCAGAGGGTCGTTTAAGTGTCCTTACTCATCTGTCTGAGGCCTGAGCACATTGCCTCCTGCTTAGAGTTTTCTTTTTTAGGACGAACATAGTAATTATTTATCTATTTCCGCGGGACGCTCAGCTAAATTCAGGGAGGTTGTAGCTGAATATAAAACATGTGATAGAGAAAACATCACCTCCCTGCTCTTAGCAGGGCCCGTGATAGGATCTGTGTAAAATGTAGACATTCTCCATATAAACTGAGCACATTAAAAACACAGGGCTTCCAAAAAATGGATGAAGAATTTCAAGATGGTGATACCAGCAAATAAAACCAGACATGGGGCTCTTTGGGGGCCTTTGAGGCTGTCCTATATTTAGATGTCCTGGAAGTGATTGTCTGAATAAAGGGAATTGTAAGAAAATGTGAAAACTTAACTAAACGCTAGAAAAATAAATGACAAGAATTACCTAGTCAGACCCTCTTCCCTACAAACCGAGAGGAAAAAATATATATGTACATATATGTATAGTATGTTAGATTAGCCCAACCTTGTGACCTTGCATGTCAAATTCAGCTACCATTTGCTCAGTCTGCCACCCAGGCCAGTCACTATGCCAAGCAATTCGATGTCTGTTGTGTCATTTGACCCCTGCCGGCTTTGCCATCCTCATTTTCACTGATGAGGAGGCTGAGACTCAGAGGACTGCATTGCCTTGATCAAGGTCACACAGGTCATGTGGGTTCTGGGACTTGAGCTTCTGTTATCTAGCAGTGTCCCGGCACCTCTTGAAACCAATAAACTCTTAAAATGTTTTCCTTTAGATTCGCCGTTTGTCAGTGTGTAACCACATCACTGAAGCAGAAATGGATGTGATGTGCACTCCCCTGACCTGCACGGGTTCATGGCTCTCCATACGGGCCTGAGTTCCCCAGGGAAGAGTCTTAACAGGGGCTGAAGTCAAGGCCCCCTAATGTCACATACCATTTCATTATATGTTTTTGGCAACCTCAGTCACATGGAATGGCAAAGAAAGTCACTTTATTAAATAAAAGAAGACTAAGTCTAGTTGTTTCAAAGAGAAACAAACTACCCAGTTGTTAGATAAGGGTAGTTCTTTCCCAGCGCCTGTTGTAGAAGGGGCTAGTGCTGTTATTCAAGACCTTTTGGCATTACTCCTTAGATTACCTAGGCACATATTGTTAGGAATGATGACCGCTAATTTGAAAGATGTTCTGGTTTATCTGGTTTTAGTCTGAGTTTTCTGTTTCACCCTTTGTGTACAGAGCAGTGCATTTTACACAGTAAACCAGAGGCTGGACCTGCTAATTCATGGTATCTTTCTGAAATATGTGGCTTTACCTCTTTATTTGATCATTACACGATCAACTTGGAGCTTCATAAGAGTGTAAAGAGAACTAGATTGAGAAACCTGAACCCCAAGCCTATGAACCACAACTTCCTGGCCACATAATCTGCCATGGGTCCATTCTGAGTTTTATTTTTTTCCCCTATAAAATGGAGGCAACATAATCTGTCCTGCCAACCTGGGCCAGTAACTGTAAGGCTCAAATTTCATGAACTATAATAAAGGTTTTTGAAAATGTAAAATGTTATATAAATATAGAAGACATAAAAGATCACCCAAATGCATAGCTTAAAAAAAAAATCTCAAACTGTCCATGTTATCTTTTTTTATTTTTTTGCAGATTATATTCCATTGTAGGTTATTGTGAGATATTGGGTATAATTTCCTGTGCTGTACAGTAAATCCTTCTTGCTTATCTGTTTTATATGGAATAAGTTATATCTGCTAATCCCATACTCCTGATTTGTTCCTCCCTTGCTTTTGGTAACCAGAAGTTAGTCTTCTATTAATATGTCTGTGAGTGTGTTTCTTTCAGTATATAGATTCATTTGCATTATTTTTTGATTCCACACATAAAAGTGATACCATATGGTATATTTATCTTTCGCTAAACATACTACTCTCTAGGTCCATACATGGTTGCTGCAAATGGCAAAATTTCATTATTTTTTTTCTGACTGAGTAATATTCCATTGTTGATATACATACCACATCTTCTTAGTTAGGTCTTTCATCTGCTGATGAGCTGTTGGATTGCTTCCTTGTTTTGGTTACTGTATATAGTGCTTCTGTGAACTTTGGAGTGCATGTACCTTTTTGAATTAGAGGTTTTGCTTTTTTCTGGATATAGACCAGGAGTGGAATTTCTGGACCACATGGTCGTATCATTTTTAGTTTTTTAAGGAACCTCTGTATACTGTTTTTGATAGTGGTTACCCCAATTTACTTTCCAAGTTAACCTTGAATATCTTTATTTCTGCTACCTTTATCTTGTCATCTTATTGGTGACAGGTCCCTCTCCTCCCACTCACCTAAGATGTTCCAGGAACATCTGTGGTCTCTCAGGAATGCCACAGAAAAACATCCATAGCCCTGTGAGGTTTTCCTTGTCCAGTTAGACTGGGTAACTGAGAAAGCATAATTCAGGAAACAAATACTGGGGATCTGCCCAAATTTTGACTAAGACTCTTCCCTCTTCTATAATCCACTGTGGAGACAGACAGTGAATTCACATCAATAAATGCTTTGGGGAGTTAAAAGGGTTTACTTAAGAAGGTTCATAAAGATAAAGGTAATCTTATTACTAAGACAATTTAAAGTTCTTAGTTTCTTTCTTTTTTTTTCCTTAAAGGGAAATTCTCTTTAGTTTGATTGCAAGATAAGGGTTTTGTTGTTACCCAAGATAAAATATAGTGCTGAATAATCTCTTAAATTAAAAACTGAAGTGTATATTACAGAGAATTGAGATAATTAAATAACAGACTACAGGGGGCACAGGAGAGTTTTTATGAAAATTAGCTAAGCGAAGGTAAACTGTGTTTGAATCTTAACTTCAGATCAGGGTGCTCTGCTATTTGGCATACGTTGAATCGATTAATGCCTGTGTGTTAAAGAATTCTGGTTGTTTCTTTGCCTCTCTCATTTGCATTATTTTGATTCCACACATGTGATACCATATGGTATATTTATCTTCGCTAAACATACTACTCTCTAGGTCCATACATGGTTGCTGCAAATGGCAAAATTTCATTATTTTTTCTGACTGAGTAATATTCCATTGTTGATATACATACCACATCTTCTTAGTTAGGTCTTTCATCTGCTGATGAGCTGTTGGATTGCTTCCTTGTTTTGGTTACTGTATATAGTGCTTCTGTGAACTTTGGAGTGCATGTACCTTTTTGAATTAGAGGTTTTGCTTTTTTCTGGATATAGACCAGGAGTGGAATTTCTGGACCACATGGTCGTATCATTTTTAGTTTTTTAAGGAACCTCTGTATACTGTTTTTGATAGTGGTTACCCCAATTTACTTTCCAAGTTAACCTTGAATATCTTTATTTCTGCTACCTTTATCTTGTCATCTTATTGGTGACAGGTCCCTCTCCTCCCACTCACCTAAGATGTTCCAGGAACATCTGTGGTCTCTCAGGAATGCCACAGAAAAACATCCATAGCCCTGTGAGGTTTTCCTTGTCCAGTTAGACTGGGTAACTGAGAAAGCATAATTCAGGAAACAAATACTGGGATCTGCCCAAATTTTGACTAAGACTCTTCCCTCTTCTATAATCCACTGTGGAGACAGACAGTGAATTCACATCAATAAATGCTTTGGGGAGTTAAAAGGGTTTACTTAAGAAGGTTCATAAAGATAAAGGTAATCTTATTACTAAGACAATTTAAAGTTCTTAGTTTCTTTCTTTTTTTTTCCTTAAAGGGAAATTCTCTTTAGTTTGATTGCAAGATAAGGGTTTTGTTGTTACCCAAGATAAAATATAGTGCTGAATAATCTCTTAAATTAAAAACTGAAGTGTATATTACAGAGAATTGAGATAATTAAATAACAGACTACAGGGGGCACAGGAGAGTTTTTATGAAAATTAGCTAAGCGAAGGTAAACTGTGTTTGAATCTTAACTTCAGATCAGGGTGCTCTGCTATTTGGCATACGTTGAATCGATTAATGCCTGTGTGTTAAAGAATTCTGGTTGTTTCTTTGCCTCTCTCACGGCTTATAAAAATGCAAGCAGACCCACCTAATGAATATTAATAGGAATGATGTGTAGATAACACATAAACCCCCTGGATCTGTGGACTTTGGTTAGAGTAGTCAGAAAGGATTTCTGTGGCTTTATTTAATAGCAAATTTACATACTTTTAAAGAATAAACATCATCTTAACATTTTAACATAAATATTCCAAAGTGGATATTTTAGTGAAATAAAAAGCTTAATCTTCCTTCCCTGAACATTATATTCACCAAGGTCTGCGATTTAAGAGACAGGAAACTGTTAGCTAAAAAAGAAATTAACTTAATCCCCCTTCATTAAGTTCCAGTCGCTTTTTTTGTTGTTGTTGTTACTTAGAGACAAGTAATAATTATATCCGCAGCAATGCAGAACATGTTGTACACATTTGTTATACAAAAGAGCCGCAGTTGTTAAGGTGACAGCAAAAGAGAATGAGAACATTGATAAATACTGATACATTTTTTTACCCCTGAAATCTTCTCTGACTCCTGAAAGTAAATTTTACTCAGGTGTCTGAGCAGCATTTTGATTCATTAGCTGCAGAAATCTGCATATGATCTTAGAAAATGTCAATCAACTAGCTAAACAATATTTTCCCAGCTAAGACAATAAGCATGACAGCTAAGTGGGTGGATGAGATCTCAAATGACTATTCACCCCAGTTCTTTGGGAGAGCCTAAAAGGTGGGCATTTTGTTTGCAAGTTGGTATTTTTTTTGGTTGAAAGTTTTAGCAAGTCCACAGCAAATCTCAGTGGCGTTTTCAAGCATATGCCTCTCTTGTTCTTAGTTTCTTTCTTTTTTTTTCCTTAAAGGGAAATTCTCTTTAGTTTGATTGCAAGATAAGGGTTTTGTTGTTACCCAAGATAAAATATAGTGCTGAATAATCTCTTAAATTAAAAACTGAAGTGTATATTACAGAGAATTGAGATAATTAAATAACAGACTACAGGGGGCACAGGAGAGTTTTTATGAAAATTAGCTAAGCGAAGGTAAACTGTGTTTGAATCTTAACTTCAGATCAGGGTGCTCTGCTATTTGGCATACGTTGAATCGATTAATGCCTGTGTGTTAAAGAATTCTGGTTGTTTCTTTGCCTCTCTCACGGCTTATAAAAATGCAAGCAGACCCACCTAATGAATATTAATAGGAATGATGTGTAGATAACACATAAACCCCCTGGATCTGTGGACTTTGGTTAGAGTAGTCAGAAAGGATTTCTGTGGCTTTATTTAATAGCAAATTTACATACTTTTAAAGAATAAACATCATCTTAACATTTTAACATAAATATTCCAAAGTGGATATTTTAGTGAAATAAAAAGCTTAATCTTCCTTCCCTGAACATTATATTCACCAAGGTCTGTGATTTAAGAGACAGGAAACTGTTAGCTAAAAAAGAAATTAACTTAATCCCCCTTCATTAAGTTCCAGTCGCTTTTTTTGTTGTTGTTGTTACTTAGAGACAAGTAATAATTATATCCGCAGCAATGCAGAACATGTTGTACACATTTGTTATACAAAAGAGCCGCAGTTGTTAAGGTGACAGCAAAAGAGAATGAGAACATTGATAAATACTGATACATTTTTTTACCCCTGAAATCTTCTCTGACTCCTGAAAGTAAATTTTACTCAGGTGTCTGAGCAGCATTTTGATTCATTAGCTGCAGAAATCTGCATATGATCTTAGAAAATGTCAATCAACTAGCTAAACAATATTTTCCCAGCTAAGACAATAAGCATGACAGCTAAGTGGGTGGATGAGATCTCAAATGACTATTCACCCCAGTTCTTTGGGAGAGCCTAAAAGGTGGGCATTTTGTTTGCAAGTTGGTATTTTTTTTGGTTGAAAGTTTTAGCAAGTCCACAGCAAATCTCAGTGGCGTGTATTATTTCAAGCATATGCCTTCTCTCTTGTTGGCAGTGCAAAAAGACGTTTTCGATTCTAGCTTTTCAAAAGGGGGAATCATTAAAATGTAGTTTGTATCATCTCATTCCGTTATTTGTCATCTTTATGGCTGTACTATAGTTTTCACGGCACCTTTAATGGTAAGCTTGGTCAGGAGAGGTGAGTGGCAATGTGCACAGACTTGGCTGCGGGTGCTGCTCATAGTGTCTGCTCGCTGGGCTTCAATCCACGTCCCTGTAGATTTTAATGTCCCCACAGACTGCTGGCAGCCTGCTTCCAGCTGTGGCAGGCATGATGCAGTGAATTGCTTTTGAATGTTCTTTACTCAAATAGGCAGTAATTACAAGCTTAAAGAGGTTTAGTGGTCCAGTAAACTACATAATCACCCCTGAATTAGCCTGGGCTCATCAGTCGCAGTCCAGCAAGCTCAAGGCTGCTGTTTGTATGCAGCCTTGATCACATAGCAACCTGATCAGCAGGTGTGGAACAGCCAGAGTCCCCCATAAACACAACTGTCTACTGGGGACAATGATTCTCTAATGAGATGAGGCTACACCATCACTGTAATTTAAGTGGCAAAATTAGCACTAGAGAATGTGTACCAGTTCCAGGGGTCTTGAGTCATGTTGGGAGCAGCACAAATTCTCCATCCCTTTCCCTAGCTCTCGCTCACTCTCTCTCAAAACATCTTCTCACCAAGTGCACGGGCTTTGTTTCTCACATATGGATGCTTTATTCTTTCTACAAGGATTTTTCCTCCACATTTCATGCTGGACAAGGCATCTGTAAAGGCAACAATGATGCCTGTCCACAGCATTTTGATTCATTAGCAGAAATCTGCATATGATCTTAGAAAATGTCAATCAACTAGCTAAACAATATTTTCCCAGCTAAGACAATAAGCATGACAGCTAAGTGGGTGGATGAGATCTCAAATGACTATTCACCCCAGTTCTTTGGGAGAGCCTAAAAGGTGGGCATTTTGTTTGCAAGTTGGTATTTTTTTTGGTTGAAAGTTTTAGCAAGTCCACAGCAAATCTCAGTGGCGTGTATTATTTCAAGCATATGCCTTCTCTCTTGTTGGCAGTGCAAAAAGACGTTTTCGATTCTAGCTTTTCAAAAGGGGGAATCATTAAAATGTAGTTTGTATCATCTCATTCCGTTATTTGTCATCTTTATGGCTGTACTATAGTTTTCACGGCACCTTTAATGGTAAGCTTGGTCAGGAGAGGTGAGTGGCAATGTGCACAGACTTGGCTGCGGGTGCTGCTCATAGTGTCTGCTCGCTGGGCTTCAATCCACGTCCCTGTAGATTTTAATGTCCCCACAGACTGCTGGCAGCCTGCTTCCAGCTGTGGCAGGCATGATGCAGTGAATTGCTTTTGAATGTTCTTTACTCAAATAGGCAGTAATTACAAGCTTAAAGAGGTTTAGTGGTCCAGTAAACTACATAATCACCCCTGAATTAGCCTGGGCTCATCAGTCGCAGTCCAGCAAGCTCAAGGCTGCTGTTTGTATGCAGCCTTGATCACATAGCAACCTGATCAGCAGGTGTGGAACAGCCAGAGTCCCCCATAAACACAACTGTCTACTGGGGACAATGATTCTCTAATGAGATGAGGCTACACCATCACTGTAATTTAAGTGGCAAAATTAGCACTAGAGAATGTGTACCAGTTCCAGGGGTCTTGAGTCATGTTGGGAGCAGCACAAATTCTCCATCCCTTTCCCTAGCTCTCGCTCACTCTCTCTCAAAACATCTTCTCACCAAGTGCACGGGCTTTGTTTCTCACATATGGATGCTTTATTCTTTCTACAAGGATTTTTCCTCCACATTTCATGCTGGACAAGGCATCTGTAAAGGCAACAATGATGCCTGTCCACAGCCTCCTTCCAAATCATATCATGGTCTCATCTTCCTGGTCTTGTCTCTTCTTGGTTTCAAGAAGAGAATCAAACCCTTTCGCTTTGATTTTTTAAGCGGGAAGGTGTTCTTCGGGTTGGGGAGAGGCCTTCTTGTAGCAGGCAAGCTCTCGGCAAGAGTAGAAATGTGCTGTATGTAGCTTGGAAAAGATTTTTACTTTATTTAAGTTTATTGTATAAACTGGATATGAATTTTCTTCTCAGAAAAGTGGGCCAGGATGGTGTGCCATTGTTTTGTTTCATTTGTTACAGTGAAATTCTGCGGGGGAGAGCCTGTTTGTTGAAACAGTCAAGTCTCTTCTTTCTTCAGTCCTGTGAGGTGGAGAACTTGAATTTTATTCCATTGCAGTTGGATTGTGGGAAGGGGTTGTTTGCAACACATAAGCCCAGCAAAAACCTAGAGTGGATTTTGGAGAAACTTCAGAGGACATGCTGAGAAAGACAAATAGAATAACACCGGAATGAAGAACATGGGCTGTAGAACTGGGTTTCTTAGGGTCTAATCTCAGCTTCATTTTATTTGTGACTAACTTAGACTGTACCTCAGTTTCTCCATCTGTAAAGTCAGGGTAAAAACAGTGACCTCATAGACTTGTTAGAAGGATTAAACTAGTGAATGCTTGTAAAGTACCAAGAACATTGCCTGGCACAGAGGATGCATTATAAAAATGTCGGTTAAATAAAGTAAATAAAATCTATACTGCTTTGGGGATTTGTAGAGCTAAGTGAGAAGGATGAACAATCGTTGAAATGGGGCTGCTAGTTTTCTGATGTTTATCTGAAGTCATCTACTTATAAATGCTTGTGGATTTGGAAGTCATACTCCATCATTCACACTAGAGAATGTGTACCAGTTCCAGGGGTCTTGAGTCATGTTGGGAGCAGCACAAATTCTCCATCCCTTTCCCTAGCTCTCGCTCACTCTCTCTCAAAACATCTTCTCACCAAGTGCACGGGCTTTGTTTCTCACATATGGATGCTTTATTCTTTCTACAAGGATTTTTCCTCCACATTTCATGCTGGACAAGGCATCTGTAAAGGCAACAATGATGCCTGTCCACAGCCTCCTTCCAAATCATATCATGGTCTCATCTTCCTGGTCTTGTCTCTTCTTGGTTTCAAGAAGAGAATCAAACCCTTTCGCTTTGATTTTTTAAGCGGGAAGGTGTTCTTCGGGTTGGGGAGAGGCCTTCTTGTAGCAGGCAAGCTCTCGGCAAGAGTAGAAATGTGCTGTATGTAGCTTGGAAAAGATTTTTACTTTATTTAAGTTTATTGTATAAACTGGATATGAATTTTCTTCTCAGAAAAGTGGGCCAGGATGGTGTGCCATTGTTTTGTTTCATTTGTTACAGTGAAATTCTGCGGGGGAGAGCCTGTTTGTTGAAACAGTCAAGTCTCTTCTTTCTTCAGTCCTGTGAGGTGGAGAACTTGAATTTTATTCCATTGCAGTTGGATTGTGGGAAGGGTTGTTTGCAACACATAAGCCCAGCAAAAACCTAGAGTGGATTTTGGAGAAACTTCAGAGGACATGCTGAGAAAGACAAATAGAATAACACCGGAATGAAGAACATGGGCTGTAGAACTGGGTTTCTTAGGGTCTAATCTCAGCTTCATTTTATTTGTGACTAACTTAGACTGTACCTCAGTTTCTCCATCTGTAAAGTCAGGGTAAAAACAGTGACCTCATAGACTTGTTAGAAGGATTAAACTAGTGAATGCTTGTAAAGTACCAAGAACATTGCCTGGCACAGAGGATGCATTATAAAAATGTCGGTTAAATAAAGTAAATAAAATCTATACTGCTTTGGGGATTTGTAGAGCTAAGTGAGAAGGATGAACAATCGTTGAAATGGGGCTGCTAGTTTTCTGATGTTTATCTGAAGTCATCTACTTATAAATGCTTGTGAGGCATTTTGGGTATCTTTAAGTTCAATGATACTCATTCATTCACACAACAAATATTTATTGGACTCAGAACTGGGCTGGTTGCCTTGTAAATGGCAATAGCATTTCTGTGTTTTTATTAGTATTCTACTAAAATGAAATGGTTCCAAATGTAATTTAACTCATATTTGATTAAGAATTACATACAAAATGAAAATAATTGGTAGAAAAAAACACACCACAATTAATTTCAAAGCAGACAATTTAAGGCATATTGTAATGCAGTTGGATGGGAGAGCAGGCATTTATTTCTGTAGCCCTTAAAGAGTGTTCTTGTATATAACCTACCATTATTCTTATATTTATAAGCAACACAAGAAGAACAAATAAAGTGATGAATGTATTAGTTTTCACTGGATTTTGTATCTTGTAGTAAAATTTCCTATTGCTTCCATTGACAAAATTGAGTTGTAGACACACATACATTAATTTAATAGCTTTTTTCTAAAATAAGTAGTAATCATCATCTTTATATTCATGATTAACTCATCAGGAATGAGTGGGAATGGCTCCACCCAGCATTTAGAAAATGAAATAATTTGGAAGTGAATTTTCTCCATTTGTATCACCAAGTTTCAAATCCCAGTTCTATTACTTACAAGCTGTGTGAACTTGAGAATGCTTTTTGTCCTTTGGGGGCTCTAGTTTCTCTGTCTATAAAATGGGTATTATAGTTGAGCCTCCCTTATAATGTTTTGTGGGATTAACTAAAATAAGACTGTAACACCGGAATGAAGAACATGGGCTGTAGAACTGGGTTTCTTAGGGTCTAATCTCAGCTTCATTTTATTTGTGACTAACTTAGACTGTACCTCAGTTTCTCCATCTGTAAAGTCAGGGTAAAAACAGTGACCTCATAGACTTGTTAGAAGGATTAAACTAGTGAATGCTTGTAAAGTACCAAGAACATTGCCTGGCACAGAGGATGCATTATAAAAATGTCGGTTAAATAAAGTAAATAAAATCTATACTGCTTTGGGGATTTGTAGAGCTAAGTGAGAAGGATGAACAATCGTTGAAATGGGGCTGCTAGTTTTCTGATGTTTATCTGAAGTCATCTACTTATAAATGCTTGTGAGGCATTTTGGGTATCTTTAAGTTCAATGATACTCATTCATTCACACAACAAATATTTATTGGACTCAGAACTGGGCTGGTTGCCTTGTAAATGGCAATAGCATTTCTGTTTTTTTATTAGTATTCTACTAAAATGAAATGGTTCCAAATGTAATTTAACTCATATTTGATTAAGAATTACATACAAAATGAAAATAATTGGTAGAAAAAAACACACCACAATTAATTTCAAAGCAGACAATTTAAGGCATATTGTAATGCAGTTGGATGGGAGAGCAGGCATTTATTTCTGTAGCCCTTAAAGAGTGTTCTTGTATATAACCTACCATTATTCTTATATTTATAAGCAACACAAGAAGAACAAATAAAGTGATGAATGTATTAGTTTTCACTGGATTTTGTATCTTGTAGTAAAATTTCCTATTGCTTCCATTGACAAAATTGAGTTGTAGACACACATACATTAATTTAATAGCTTTTTTCTAAAATAAGTAGTAATCATCATCTTTATATTCATGATTAACTCATCAGGAATGAGTGGGAATGGCTCCACCCAGCATTTAGAAAATGAAATAATTTGGAAGTGAATTTTCTCCATTTGTATCACCAAGTTTCAAATCCCAGTTCTATTACTTACAAGCTGTGTGAACTTGAGAATGCTTTTTGTCCTTTGGGGGCTCTAGTTTCTCTGTCTATAAAATGGGTATTATAGTTGAGCCTCCCTTATAATGTTTTTGTGGGGATTAAGTGAGTAAATGAGAGTGAAGGATTTGGATGCCTGGGACATCCTTCCTTCTTTTTTTGGGGGGGAGGTTGGGGAGGGAGGGGATGGGCGGGCCATTTCTATTGGTCTTTCATTTGTCTATTTTCATCTATCTTTGTTCTTTGGCCCGTGTGGGCCTCCCATCGCAGTGGCCTCTGTTGTCGCAGAGCACCGGCTCTGGGCGCATGTGCTCCAGAGCTCTGACTTGGTAACTGAACACATTGGTCCAGCCGCTCTGCAGCACGTGGGATCTTCTCAGGCCAGGGACCGAACCGGTGCCCCTTGCACTGCAAGGCGGTGTCCTTACCCACTGGACCACCAGGGGAAACCCCATCCTTCCTTCCTAATGCATGTTACCATTACTGCTTCGATCACTCTTACTAATACTACTAAGCTGCTATTAATCAAGTGCCTTTGGATGGTTGCTGAAAGGAGAATGTGGAGAAGGGTCCTGGTGAACTAACATTCACCTCACAGCTCCTTCTCTGTCCCTTGATGTTTGCAGGGCAGCAGCAGTGGGAATGCCAGTGGGGGTAGAGGAGAGGCAAGGGGCAACTCTCCCTGGATCTAGGCTATTAAAACTGTAGAGAAATGTTCAGTCACCACTCACCACAATGGAGAGAACTTTGTTCATGTTCCAGTAGAATGTGATTTTGGTTTTAAAATGTTTAGCTTAAAAGAGGAATGGAGAGATTGGAAAGAAACATCAGTGGAAGTGGAGCCAAGTGGAGAAATTCAGAGGGAGGCAGATCTGGCTCCAGAACTAGGTAGCCTTTGTGCCCATTTTGGGACCAGCCAAGCCTCAGCTTTTCATCTGTACAGTGGAGCTGAGCATAGTCACAACTCCTGGGAGATCTCTATATTCATGATTACTATCAGGAATGAGTGGAATGGCTCCACCCAGCATTTAGAAAATGAAATAATTTGAAGTGAATTTTCTCCATTTGTATCACCAAGTTTCAAATCCCAGTTCTATTACTTACAAGCTGTGTGAACTTGAGAATGCTTTTTGTCCTTTGGGGGCTCTAGTTTCTCTGTCTATAAAATGGGTATTATAGTTGAGCCTCCCTTATAATGTTTTTGTGGGGATTAAGTGAGTAAATGAGAGTGAAGGATTTGGATGCCTGGGACATCCTTCCTTCTTTTTTTGGGGGGGAGGTTGGGGAGGGAGGGGATGGGCGGGCCATTTCTATTGGTCTTTCATTTGTCTATTTTCATCTATCTTTGTTCTTTGGCCCGTGTGGGCCTCCCATCGCAGTGGCCTCTGTTGTCGCAGAGCACCGGCTCTGGGCGCATGTGCTCCAGAGCTCTGACTTGGTAACTGAACACATTGGTCCAGCCGCTCTGCAGCACGTGGGATCTTCTCAGGCCAGGGACCGAACCGGTGCCCCTTGCACTGCAAGGCGGTGTCCTTACCCACTGGACCACCAGGGAAGCCCCATCCTTCCTTCCTAATGCATGTTACCATTACTGCTTCGATCACTCTTACTAATACTACTAAGCTGCTATTAATCAAGTGCCTTTGGATGGTTGCTGAAAGGAGAATGTGGAGAAGGGTCCTGGTGAACTAACATTCACCTCACAGCTCCTTCTCTGTCCCTTGATGTTTGCAGGGCAGCAGCAGTGGGAATGCCAGTGGGGGTAGAGGAGAGGCAAGGGGCAACTCTCCCTGGATCTAGGCTATTAAAACTGTAGAGAAATGTTCAGTCACCACTCACCACAATGGAGAGAACTTTGTTCATGTTCCAGTAGAATGTGATTTTGGTTTTAAAATGTTTAGCTTAAAAGAGGGAATGGAGAGATTGGAAAGAAACATCAGTGGAAGTGGAGCCAAGTGGAGAAATTCAGAGGGAGGCAGATCTGGCTCCAGAACTAGGTAGCCTTTGTGCCCATTTTGGGACCTAGCCAAGCCTCAGCTTTTTCATCTGTACAGTGGAGCTGAGCATAGTCACAACTCCTGGGAGTCACTGAGCATAGGCCCACTCCTGGGGGTTACCAAGAGTACATGTGTGTGATGCATATGTCCTATGGACAATCAGGAAGAGTTCAAATGAACTATTCTTTAAAATGATCTGAAAAGGACACCCACGGGAAGCACGAGTTGTCTCCCCTGTTCCCACCCTCACCTTCATCTCCCTACTTCTCTTACCCTGTTTTTCTTCTGGGTCTTTCTGTGTTTCCTTTTATAGCCATGGTTTCCTACTAAGAGAATCAATATTCAGGGAGTTCATTAATAATCATAACTGTTCAAAATAATTTTAGCACACTCTTCATGAATTTTAATCCTTTTAGGAGAAAGATATAAGTAATTGCTAATTTAGAGTCTAAATTTTATGGCTTTAATGCATATATTTAAAAATACTCCTAGAACATATCTATAGCTACTGAAGAGTGGATCTAAACATTATTATTATAATACAATTGCAAGCAGCTTAAAAAAAAATCCCCAATGCAGAGGACTATTAAATCCTTTCATGTAGTATCTGGTTTTTTTTTTTTTTTTTTTTTTTTTTGATGTTTGGTGTTTTTCTTTTCTATCTGAGTGATATTTCAAGAAATTGAAAGACCAGATAGATGAGACAGGGGAGGCTTGTAGTATTAGCCTCATAATGAACGATAAAACAATGTTTTCAGTGCTACGTTTTGTAGTGTCTCATTAGTGAAAAAGTGAAGACTGTTAGGAAATAACACCCAGTGTTCAAGTTTCCCTTCCACACTTCTGTCATTTTCATGTGATAAGATCAAGTTTAGAGCTTCCTACCTGACCTTCTTCTTGCATATTTCCTACTAGCAACTTCTTATAGCCGCCACTGGATAGACAGGAAATCGGAGGGCTTGTCTGGAAAATGGCTCGACTAGGCTTCAGCAAAAGCAAGTGCTGAACCATCAATGGTGCATACTTGGTCTGAGCAACTGGGCAATCTAGGAGCGTCGGTGAAGAACTAAGAAAGCAGGTTGAAATCCTGTGACTTCCCTGATGATGCTCCAAACATTGTTGGCTTCTTAGCCGGTCTGGACCCCACCATTCTGCTTTTGATTCTGGCCTGTGTGAGGATGCAGGACTCAACTGCTCTGCATGCAGGCTCCGCTCTTCCACTGCACTGTGCACTGCTTTTGTAATGCAAATGGGAGGCACAAAGTGTCTCTTTGATAATGTGCAGTCAGAAGACAAAAAAGCATTCATTGAAACAGTAAAACTAATTCATAAAGCTGAAAGACAATAGGGAAGCATTATGGATTTTTTTAAAGGAAAAAAGTATCCTAGATCAATGTAATTGTCACAGTGTAAGCTATTCATAGTCAATGCATAAGGGGAAAATGGCTGCAAGTTTATTTAAAGTGGCAGAAGTTTTTACAGGCAAAAAAAAACGAAAAAGAAGAAGATGACGTTAAACAAATACAAATAAACTTGGTTTACAGGCTTCTGCTTCTGCTCTTAGAGGTCACACACATAACCTGTATTCCCTTAGTGACAAGAACTTGGTAGAAGTTTTAAAAGAACACAGAAATCCAATGGTTAAGAGGCATGTGGTAGATTTTTTTTTTCTTCTTCTTTAGAGGGAGTATCTCTCCATCACATACCAGAGTTTAGCTCAAGGTCAACTTATATTAATGCATTAAACTTGGCTGTGGAGGAGGCAAAGGGCTGGAGGAAAAAAAGGATAAAAGAAGTTCCGAAATTGTTCTTCCGACATATTCAGCCAAGCAACAGAACATTGCCTTGATAAGGGTGATATTGGACAGTTGCCATAATTCCTCCTGTTAGATTCAGCTCCCCCGGTACCTATTCCTATACCTTTTAAAGTATAGCATGTAACATTTTGCTTGAAAATTGCTTCCACCTCTATTGCTTTGTTATAGCTGTTTGCAGTTTCGGTGGAGAGGCAGTTCTGTGTCACAAGAAATTACTAATCTGAGGCTTGAGAAGGGGCAGCATAGCTTTCCGTTATCTCAGCAGCGAGCTCTGTACAGGATTATTTTCAAATTTTCTGCTGCCATTACAATGAGCTGTTAGAGTGGGCAAGGCAGAGAGAGAGCGAGCGTTATTGAAACTTGGTTACCAGGGTAGATAAGATAAAGTTCATCACTGTCTTGGCATCCACATTCACAGTCAGGGGTGGAAAATTTGATGAAAGGAGCACCTTTGGTCAAGGATATCCTTAAGATAGAAGACTGGACATTTTCCATCTGTGTGTGCTGAAGAGTTTGTTTTCCCATTAATGCTCTTCTCAAAGAATCGGCTTGATTGTTTAAAGAAGTAAGTTTTCTTCCAGTGTCTTGTAAACACCTAAATACCAGGTAACCAACATCAAGAACCATCCCCCCTCCCCGCAGCCCCCCACCACGCATTCCCATCTCAAGACCTGAGATTGGAATTGGGCAGTGCTAACTTTCTTTAGAGAGTTGCCATTTTCTTCCTGTCACTTCTTATTCTCTCTGTCTGGTAAAAGGACAGTTCAGACTTAATTTTTATGTAAGCTATTTTTAGATTTTTCTTCCAGACAACCTCTATGTCTATTACACAGGACACATACTCTGGGGATCATTTGATTCTTTGATGGAGTTATTGAGCCATCACCGCTCTCGGAGCTCGTTATTAGAAGCCACACTGCAAATCCAGAAACACACGGAGACTGGCAAGGGGTGTCTGTTTCNGCAAGAGACATCACATACCAGAGTTTAGCTCAAGGTCAACTTATATTAATGCATTAAACTTGGCTGTGGAGGAGGCAAAGGGCTGGAGGAAAAAGGATAAAAGAAGTTCCGAAATTGTTCTTCCGACATATTCAGCCAAGCAACAGAACATTGCCTTGATAAGGGTGATATTGGACAGTTGCCATAATTCCTCCTGTTAGATTCAGCTCCCCCGGTACCTATTCCTATACCTTTTAAAGTATAGCATGTAACATTTTGCTTGAAAATTGCTTCCACCTCTATTGCTTTGTTATAGCTGTTTGCAGTTTCGGTGGAGAGGCAGTTCTGTGTCACAAGAAATTACTAATCTGAGGCTTGAGAAGGGGCAGCATAGCTTTCCGTTATCTCAGCAGCGAGCTCTGTACAGGATTATTTTCAAATTTTCTGCTGCCATTACAATGAGCTGTTAGAGTGGGCAAGGCAGAGAGAGAGCGGCGTTATTGAAACTTGGTTACCAGGGTAGATAAGATAAAGTTCATCACTGTCTTGGCATCCACATTCACAGTCAGGGGTGGAAAATTTGATGAAAGGAGCACCTTTGGTCAAGGATATCCTTAAGATAGAAGACTGGACATTTTCCATCTGTGTGTGCTGAAGAGTTTGTTTTCCCATTAATGCTCTTCTCAAAGAATCGGCTTGATTGTTTAAAGAAGTAAGTTTTCTTCCAGTGTCTTGTAAACACCTAAATACCAGGTAACCAACATCAAGAACCATCCCCTCCCCGCAGCCCCCCACCACGCATTCCCATCTCAAGACCTGAGATTGGAATTGGGCAGTGCTAACTTTCTTTAGAGAGTTGCCATTTTCTTCCTGTCACTTCTTATTCTCTCTGTCTGGTAAAAGGACAGTTCAGACTTAATTTTTATGTAAGCTATTTTTAGATTTTTCTTCCAGACAACCTCTATGTCTATTACACAGGACACATACTCTGGGGATCATTTGATTCTTTGATGGAGTTATTGAGCCATCACCGCTCTCGGAGCTCGTTATTAGAAGCCACACTGCAAATCCAGAAACACACGGAGACTGGCAAGGGGTGTCTGTTTCAGCAAGAGACTGGGAAGAAGTCAGAGTGTTGATGATGGAAATCAGGACCATCATTTAGTGAGTGCTGTCCTTGAGCTTGGGTTCCGCTGCCCACAAGCCTCTTATGTTCCCTTTAAGGCCAGCAGCTCTGCTCTCTCCAGAGAAGCCAGCCTAATACATGTGTGCAGGTTTAATGTTGGAAGGGAGGGTCAGCTTTCCCCATACATAATCACTGTTTTATGGCTTTCACTCATTCCTGAGGTGTTAATGCAGATCAAATGGGAAACACTCGAGAAAGAAGCCTTGCAGCTACTGCACTGCCTCTCTCCCGTCTCAATCGTTAATTCTTATTGTAAGATCTAAAGGTAATTTTGTTTGCTCTCTTAATGCGTTGCTGTTCTCCCAGTGGCCCTTGCATATCATTTCTCAAATTCCCATCTTGATCAATTGTTTGCAAATAATTAAGCTTTTAAGAGATAATGGCAGGAAGCTAATGTACACAACAAAGGCGAGGTCTCCTGTCACTGTCTATTGGACTGTGGTCAAATTTACTTTGATATCCCACAGTGATTAGGTTGGTTGGTGTATCTGGCAAGTGCAGTCCCTCTTTCCTTCACAACAACCCCACTGATCTCTCTTTAACCAGTGTTCTTGCCTGTTAGAGGCCATTATATAGCAAAGGTGTTCAGGAAGATGGCAAGGGGGGCCTAGCCCCATAGTTGGCTTGGTTTAGAATAAATTTTCCATTTTCTTCCTAAAATGGCACTCCTCTTTCTTTTGTAAAATGACATCTACCTTTGCCCTTCTCATGGCCGCCATAGCCCTGTGGGTGAAACGCAACCTGGGCTTTGAATGTTTTCACAGCAGCCTTGCCTGTGGCATGTTGGGGTTTTGTCAAGTCATTTTTTTCAAGTCTACAGAGGAATAACTCCTACCGTCCACAAAAAGCTTATCTAGTGAAAATGCACAGGATTTAAGATAGTTAAACATATTAGATTTCATTTGATTCTTTGATGGAGTTATTGAGCCACCCGGAGCTCGTATTAGAAGCCACTGCAAATCCAGAAACACACGGAGACTGGCAAGGGGTGTCTGTTTCAGCAAGAGACTGGGAAGAAGTCAGAGTGTTGATGATGGAAATCAGGACCATCATTTAGTGAGTGCTGTCCTTGAGCTTGGGTTCCGCTGCCCACAAGCCTCTTATGTTCCCTTTAAGGCCAGCAGCTCTGCTCTCTCCAGAGAAGCCAGCCTAATACATGTGTGCAGGTTTAATGTTGGAAGGGAGGGTCAGCTTTCCCCATACATAATCACTGTTTTATGGCTTTCACTCATTCCTGAGGTGTTAATGCAGATCAAATGGGAAACACTCGAGAAAGAAGCCTTGCAGCTACTGCACTGCCTCTCTCCCGTCTCAATCGTTAATTCTTATTGTAAGATCTAAAGGTAATTTTGTTTGCTCTCTTAATGCGTTGCTGTTCTCCCAGTGGCCCTTGCATATCATTTCTCAAATTCCCATCTTGATCAATTGTTTGCAAATAATTAAGCTTTTAAGAGATAATGGCAGGAAGCTAATGTACACAACAAAGGCGAGGTCTCCTGTCACTGTCTATTGGACTGTGGTCAAATTTACTTTGATATCCCACAGTGATTAGGTTGGTTGGTGTATCTGGCAAGTGCAGTCCCTCTTTCCTTCACAACAACCCCACTGATCTCTCTTTAACCAGTGTTCTTGCCTGTTAGAGGCCATTATATAGCAAAGGTGTTCAGGAAGATGGCAAGGGGGGCCTAGCCCCATAGTTGGCTTGGTTTAGAATAAATTTTCCATTTTCTTCCTAAAATGGCACTCCTCTTTCTTTTGTAAAATGACATCTACCTTTGCCCTTCTCATGGCCGCCATAGCCCTGTGGGTGAAACGCAACCTGGGCTTTGAATGTTTTCACAGCAGCCTTGCCTGTGGCATGTTGGGGTTTTGTCAAGTCATTTTTTTCAAGTCTACAGAGGAATAACTCCTACCGTCCACAAAAAGCTTATCTAGTGAAAATGCACAGGATTTAAGATAGTTAAACATATTAGATTTCAGTTAAAAAGCCTCCTTCTTTGTGAGTTTTTGGTTGAGTGTGGATTAACTACCCAAAGTTAAGGCTTTCATGGGATTCTAGCAATTACAGATTTTTTTTTTTTTTTCAGGGAATTGAAAGTTTGTGGGACACCAGGTCTAAGAGCCATGAGAAAAAAAATACCCAGTTGTTCTACCATGGACAAAGGCTTAGAAATTTTGTTGATGTCTCTCTTCCCCCTCTTACCAATGAACAGATTATTGTGATATTTAATTTCATCCAGGCTCATTCATTTTTATCAAAACTATATATCCTGAACAACTGAAAACTGTTTAATGGAGACAGAGTGCTGGGTAACCATAGCTTGAGGCTGCCTGGCAATTATGCTGCATGAAATTAGGCACAGTTTATTCCAATTACTTAAAATCAGATCACATGAAAAGTGACAGAGGGAAAAAAAGGGGTGAACTTTCCCATTTTATGATATTTAAATTGTGAAATCAGAAACTGCATAATGTACAGAAACAACCTAAATTTGTGCTGACAATTTGCAGGCCATAGATTGCTCTTTGACACTGTAATGATTCAGGTAATTTTAATGATCCAAAGAGAATTTTCCTGACACCCCTTGCATAATATGTGAATCCCATTTGCTTTCTAAGAATGGATGTAAAACTTGCTCACAAACAGGCAAGCAAAAATACTCTCAAAAGCTCAGAACAAATAAATGACTGTGACAATTCTCAATTTTCAAAGTAACTAAAGGTAAATGGCATAAATATTAATTTTTATCTAGTTCTAGTCATAATATTAAGACATAACTAACATACAGGGCAAAAGTTGTTGGCACTGGCTTCAGTGAAGAGGGACCATTGATATGTTTATTCGTTCTCTTGAAAAGCACTGAAAGAAGACCTGCAAAACTGTAAGCAAATCATATTACAGAAGATGTTCTAGATTGGAAATGACTTGTGTGCATCAGTATACAACCCTATATAGCAAATACTACCAACAGCTAGGTGCTAAAATTTGCATATTTCAAAATCAGGCTTTATTGCTTAAGAATTGCTAGCCTGGAGAACTTCCAGGTGATAAAATCAAGGAAAAGCTGTCCCTTGTTCAAAGTTTTACAGTTACTGAATAGCAGTATAATTTGCACAGTCTAATTGGGTCAGATATAACTGCAATTTTTAAACTAGTATATATGTAGAATTATGTATATGTATGTGTGTGTGTGTTGTGCTTAATTGTGTCTGAGTCTGCGATCCCACAGACTGTAACCCACCAGGCTCCTCTGTCCATGGAATTCTCCGGGCAAGAGTACTGAAGTGGGTTGCCATTTCCTACTCCAGAGGATCTTCCCGACCCAGGGATTGAACCCACGTCTCTTGCATCTCCGACATTGGCAGGGATTCTTTACCACTGTGCCTCCTGGGAAGCCCTAGAACTAGTATTCAGTTTTCAGTTCAGAGGATAAGATTCATTTGGTTTGTACTGTGACAAACATTTATGCAGTAGGAGTCATGTTCCAAACTTGAAGGCATTGGGTTGCTTGTAGGTCAGTGTCCAGTCATGAGGTTCTGCCTGTGATGACTGGCATAGTGGTGAGCTGGGTGATTGTTGCCTGTGATCTTCACCACTTATAAATGTGACTGAAGGTGATATACTTTCATTTGAAAAGAGTGGATGGATATTACTTTTAGGAATGAAGCAAGAGAAACAGTGTTGTAAATCTCAGATTAGATTGTTTATACTTCCTGTGGGCTTAGAAAAGTTGTTGATTATACATTTTGATGTTGTATCTGAGTAGAGAGTATCTGTGTTTCATGGCCAGTCAGAACCGTTTCTTTGTCCCACCAATATTCACTGTTCTCCTCCATGCAGGTCTGGGTTTTGAGGATGGTGAATGAGAAATGGGAGGGTGTTAGAGATGCTAAATGGGTGGGTCATTGCCAAATGGCCAAGGGAAGAGATCATCAGAGTGGGTGTTTCAGAGAGCGATGCTTGCTGTCCTAGAGAAAATGGGAGGGAGAGAATGATGTGAGAGTAGCGTGGGCTGGTGGAGGCTGTGGAGGTAAGGCTTCTCGTGTTTGAGCTGAGGCCTGACAGTGTCATTGGAGAAGGAGCCTGTGTGTAGGAACCTGATGGGTGTGTTGCCTGAATGGAAAATGGCTGAACAGAAAGTGGGATGGGTGAGGAGAAGAGGAGACTCTCTGGGAGGTGGGCAGGGCTGGATGATGGCAAGCCTTGCAGGTGAGTGGTCTGGAGGTTTTTGATGGGGAACAGCAATGGAGATTATGAAAGGCCTTGGCCACACCCTTCTGTCATGATGAGGCTTAGACCCTGGAAATGTCCCTGGGTCGTGTTGCTGCGGAACGTGCCTGCCCCCGGCCAGTGTCCTCACCTGTAAAACAGGAGGGACAATAGACTCCCTTTATGTCCCTCAAAGGGATATAATGGGGATTAATTACCATTCTGTCTGTAATATACTCGGAGCTCTTTAGAGAGATGCAGTATATTCCATGAAAGCAAAGCCTTATCCTAATTGTGTATTTATTGATTAAGTGACAATCAAGACACAATGCTTATGGGAAAAATGGCTACATCTCTGCTTGCCACAAACGAATCCCATGTGTATAGACATAGAGCATGTTTAAACTTACATATAAGAGCATCAAAGTCGTCATTAATGAGCCTTCTTAGCATCTAATCGGGCATTATTAATAAGATTAAAATTGAGGCAGGGTGAGGGGGGTTTTGATCTTCACCACTTATAAATGTGACTGAAGGTGATATACTTTCATTTGAAAAGAGTGGATGGATATTACTTTTAGGAATGAAGCAAGAGAAACAGTGTTGTAAATCTCAGATTAGATTGTTTATACTTCCTGTGGGCTTAGAAAAGTTGTTGATTATACATTTTGATGTTGTATCTGAGTAGAGAGTATCTGTGTTTCATGGCCAGTCAGAACCGTTTCTTTGTCCCACCAATATTCACTGTTCTCCTCCATGCAGGTCTGGGTTTTGAGGATGGTGAATGAGAAATGGGAGGGTGTTAGAGATGCTAAATGGGTGGGTCATTGCCAAATGGCCAAGGGAAGAGATCATCAGAGTGGGTGTTTCAGAGAGCGATGCTTGCTGTCCTAGAGAAAATGGGAGGGAGAGAATGATGTGAGAGTAGCGTGGGCTGGTGGAGGCTGTGGAGGTAAGGCTTCTCGTGTTTGAGCTGAGGCCTGACAGTGTCATTGGAGAAGGAGCCTGTGTGTAGGAACCTGATGGGTGTGTTGCCTGAATGGAAAATGGCTGAACAGAAAGTGGGATGGGTGAGGAGAAGAGGAGACTCTCTGGGAGGTGGGCAGGGCTGGATGATGGCAAGCCTTGCAGGTGAGTGGTCTGGAGGTTTTTGATGGGGAACAGCAATGGAGATTATGAAAGGCCTTGGCCACACCCTTCTGTCATGATGAGGCTTAGACCCTGGAAATGTCCCTGGGTCGTGTTGCTGCGGAACGTGCCTGCCCCTGGCCAGTGTCCTCACCTGTAAAACAGGAGGGACAATAGACTCCCTTTATGTCCCTCAAAGGGATATAATGGGGATTAATTACCATTCTGTCTGTAATATACTCGGAGCTCTTTAGAGAGATGCAGTATATTCCATGAAAGCAAAGCCTTATCCTAATTGTGTATTTATTGATTAAGTGACAATCAAGACACAATGCTTATGGGAAAAATGGCTACATCTCTGCTTGCCACAAACGAATCCCATGTGTATAGACATAGAGCATGTTTAAACTTACATATAAGAGCATCAAAGTCGTCATTAATGAGCCTTCTTAGCATCTAATCGGGCATTATTAATAAGATTAAAAGCTGTGTTAATTAACATTCGATAGACCAGAATTTAATTTCTGATGGCATATACAGTTAAATGGAGAGTTGCGGTGCCCTTTCCCATTCATAAAGAGAATAGAAGGTTGACTATCAGAATAGTTTTTATCTCGCGAACATTTACTGGGGTGCAGTGTTTCAAAACAGCCGATGTCTCTAATAAATGGGAATCATGGCCTCAGCTCCTCTTCCAGGCTTTAGAAATGCATATTTCAAATGTAGATATAGTTGACTATTAAACAGAAAGTGTCTGTGCCAAGACTAATCTAAGTGGAATTCTAAACATTTTCACAAGAAGGTATGGATTTCATTTTATTATTTAATCTTATAATTTTTTTTTTATCCGCTCTAACTCTTGAGAGTTGTTCTTTGCATGCAAAATGTTCTGGTCTTTGACCTTCCATTGGCCTGTGTTCAGAATCCCAGAGTATGTTGACATTCAGATAGGGAACCAACTTTGTAGAGTTTTATATGGTTGTGCTTTGCAAAAGAGCTAAAATGAATAGTGCTTTTTTTAAAAAAATATACCCACTATATTCTGATATTGCTATCTGGCAACGTGGTTTTAGGAAGAGACTGTGATGCTAACAAAGTGCTTAATGTCTGGGGGCCTGAGCTGAGCTCTTGTTGGTCAAAATGGCTCAGCTTTAGAAATCTGTAGTTCTAGAAAAATATTAGGCCATGATGGTACACTTTTCCAAAAGGCCTTGTGATTTTAATCCTATGAAATACAATGATGATCCTACTGAACTTTCTGTGTTTGCAACAAATAAACCTGTTAATGAATAAACTCAGTAACAAGGTTCTGCAAGTATCCTAAGTAGCTATTTATACACTTCACTAATCTTTATAATTGGCTTGTCTTTTACTGCCATTAATTAGATGATGTAGCATTCCATTAATAAGAGTGACACACCTCAGCATTTTTACCTTTAATTATAGACTTTGACAGACGTTTAGGTTATTGACAAAATAGCCTAAAATTGCCTGATGTATGCATCTTTTTTTTTTTTAACAGAGCAAATGTGTTTATTGAGTCCCTTGCACCTAGCTAGCGTTGCACCTGACAGTGATGTGCATGTTGTGTGTTCAAAGTGCACATGCCTACGCCTATCTTTTTTGTTATCTTTCAGCACCCTTACCCTTCTGAAGAACAGAAAAAGCAGTTGGCACAAGACACGGGACTCACCATCCTTCAAGTGAACAATTGGTAAGCAATTCGGCTTTGTGTGTACACACTATCTGCTTCCCCCCTCTGGCACCCTGCTGCTCCTGTTTTGCATTAAGAAGACACACCCGTTTCCTCTGGTGACTTGTTGATCCAAAGGTGAGAGCACACTGCTGAACTGGTGAGCCAGAGCACTTGCTAGATTAGAAAAGAAAACATCGTATTGTTTTACACCTCCTTTATAAATTCACAAATGCTAGGCCTAGTATAAATAAGTGTTTCATTCGTGGTCCCTATGGCTCTGTCAATGTCTTTATGGCTTTTCATTTTTATCCTTAAGGATGGTCAGTGGAAAGAGTAATACCCTTTTTTCCTCTATGAAACGGGAAGCTCCACTATCACATATCTGTTAGACTTTCAATCCACTGAATAACTAAGCACAGTGAGAATTTGTTAGGCTGTGCATCCCAGGATGGGCCCTCTGTCCTACTCTCCCTATGGGAAAAAAAAAAAAAGAGAAAAAAAAATGTGTTTCTACTTTGAAGCTATTCAAAACTTGATGTATTTCAGGGCTCTACGATACTGTTTCTAAGTAAATGTGTAAATTCCTGATTTGGGAGAGAAGCTGAGATTATGGACCAAGGAGAACCAACAATATTCTGACCTAATGTATGGCATTGTGGCCAGCAGCCTTTGGGGAAGTTTGATTTATTACCCTTTGTGAGTGTGCTGAAAGCCAGGTTCATATAATCACCCAGAGCTAGTGTCATATTTGAAGGGTATCGAAATCCGATCTCCCTTAAAACTAAGTGTATCTAATTAATTGTCCTAATATTTTTAGATTAGTGTTTATGATGGGGAAACCTTATCCTCTTTGAAGTAAAATCCAGAAAAGGCCCAAAGCCTGGTTGGGGAAAAAGGAGAACTGAGAATGCCAGTTTGCAGACAGAAGTATTTCTTTCTGTTCAGTAAGTGTCAAGATTAATATTACAGAATCTCTGATTACATGGCCTAATCCATTTTGGTGAATAAATTTGTTCTTGATGTCCATTGCACCTACATTAACAGACCCTTCTCTGTTAGAGAGCCTGAGAGCCTTTGGGAGAGATTTCAGATATATTAAGCCCCATTACAGAAAATGTAATTTCTGTCAATATAATCCCATGTATTCTTCAATTTAGTATTTTAGAGATAACAAGCTACTTACAATATATTTGCCTTTGGAGGATTAATTTACAAAGTGCACTATCTTCAAGACACAGACAGACCCACATAACCATTGCTTGTAAGAGTTATCAATTTCCATGACCTTATGGCAGCGTTGGGAGATCAATTTTTGCAGCCCTTTTAGCCAAGTGGATCAGGCACCAGCAGAAGACATACTGTACTTGAGCATGTTACTGGAAGGCACGTGGCTGCTGGGGTCTTTTTCTTCCCTTTTTTCACCTACAACTCTGTCTTCATTTTCAAGAGTCTTGATACTGTGTACTTGAACTCTGTCTTCCAAACTATTCTGGACCATGTTATAGGGCAGACCATCCATTTTGCATGCACACCTTAATTCCTACATATTTTTTTCCTACATATTTTTAAAGGTAAACTGTTGGGGAGACAATCTGAATACAATGGAGGCTGTACAAAGGTTTATTTCCCTTTGAGAACCAAAGAGTGGCTGGGCCAGCTCTCATTAAGGAAGGCAAAAACGCTGCCATGCAAGTGAGCTATCACACACACCATCTTTCTTCCTTCTTAGTGTTGCTAGAAAACTATCCACAAACATCATTACCAGAGAACAGATTCCAATACAAGCTGCTTGTTACAAGTAGGCAACCTAATGAGATATTTCCTCTGGCTGCTCAGGCAGGCAGGCATTCCTGTGGCACCAAGTCGGAGGCGGTTGTCTTTTCATAGATTCTCTGCCCAGTAATCCCAATCAGACTTTCTTGGTTTTGCAATTAAGAGGGGAAAATAAATGCTTGAAAAAGTTACCATACATACTGGATAATAATTTTTCAGCATAGATGCAGACTTTACCCTAAACTTCACACTGATAGTCAATTCTGCACAGGCACATACCTTGAAAATCACTTTTACTTATTATCTTGGATGTAAACCCAATTCTGGTCTCACCTGGCACCATGTTGTGTGTGCTCTCTGCTCCTCTATGGGGTTAGAAATGACCTCTGCTTGCCCTTCATTGCTTGGCATTTGGCAGTTGTTTCAACTCTACAACAACTTGGACTAAGGATCCCCAGCCTCTGACAGGAACCAGACCCCACTGCAGGAGGTGAGAGATGGGCGAGTGAGCCAAGCGTCATCTGTCTTCACAGCTGCTCCGCATCTCTCACGTTACCCCCTGAGCTCCGCCTCCTGTCATATCAGTGGTGGCATTAGAGTCTTACAGGATCTCAAACCCTATGATGTTTGAATCATTCTGAAATCACTCCCTGCCGACCTGTCCATGTTTCCTTGTCTTCCACAAAATTGGTGCCTGGTGCCAAAAAAACTGAGGACTGCTGTGGTAGAGAATTCCCCTCCAATAACTACAAGTTCTAAGAGAAACTGTTTCTCTTAAGTTCTGTGAATAATGACATTCCCATGTTTGATTTGAGTTTTTAACGGTATATTACTTTTTATCCAAACATATCCTTTTAAGGAATTGATAACAGATTTCTTTCTTCTCTGGACTTTAAGTTGGAAATATGAGTCAAAAATTGGGAAACTTAGATGGCACTGTCTTGAAACCCAAGATGTGAGAAAATATTAATTGGTGATGGCAGACCTGAAGATGAAAAAGCACAACTACTAAGTGGAATTCATTTTTCTTTATCATAATAAAAAATTACACAAAGTTTTTTTGAGAGCCTGTAAATATTGTTCCTGTATTGAGCATCAAGCCCACATTGCTTCATTTTGGAAATAAAAAAAAACCCCAACACTTCGTACGTATTTTAGCATTTCCCCTTCACTTCATTTAGGCACAGCATTTTAAATTGTGTGTCTTCCTTTTTGGATTTTTTAAGACTTGTTAACACACATGTACATTTTGTACTAGCTATGAGTCATTGTTGAAGAGATTTAATAAAATGCTGAAGGGCAGGTTGGGTGTAGATCAGTCACAATTATTGGCAGCAACATAAAGTATTGAAGTACACAATATGAATGTGAAAAATATAAACTCATGTCTAGTTGTTAGCTTGTCATAGAAACCCAGGCTGAGGCAGCTAGAAATTAGATTTTGACAGAAAAATGAGATGAGAAAAGTTTGGTGTGTTGTAATGATTCTTTCATTCCCTTGCTGAACTGATTTTATGTGTCTTTAATTGACATAAGTAATATATACTACCTGTTGGCTGACTTAGGACAATGCAGATGAGATCTGGTGGACAGAGGGGAGCCAAGCGTCATCTGTCTTCACAGCTGCTCCGCATCTCTCACGTTACCCCCTGAGCTCCGCCTCCTGTCATATCAGTGGTGGCATTAGAGTCTTACAGGATCTCAAACCCTATGATGTTTGAATCATTCTGAAATCACTCCCTGCCGACCTGTCCATGTTTCCTTGTCTTCCACAAAATTGGTGCCTGGTGCCAAAAAAACTGAGGACTGCTGTGGTAGAGAATTCCCCTCCAATAACTACAAGTTCTAAGAGAAACTGTTTCTCTTAAGTTCTGTGAATAATGACATTCCCATGTTTGATTTGAGTTTTTAACGGTATATTACTTTTATCCAAACATATCCTTTTAAGGAATTGATAACAGATTTCTTTCTTCTCTGGACTTTAAGTTGGAAATATGAGTCAAAAATTGGGAAACTTAGATGGCACTGTCTTGAAACCCAAGATGTGAGAAAATATTAATTGGTGATGGCAGACCTGAAGATGAAAAAGCACAACTACTAAGTGGAATTCATTTTTCTTTATCATAATAAAAAATTACACAAAGTTTTTTTGAGAGCCTGTAAATATTGTTCCTGTATTGAGCATCAAGCCCACATTGCTTCATTTTGGAAATAAAAAAAAACCCCAACACTTCGTACGTATTTTAGCATTTCCCCTTCACTTCATTTAGGCACAGCATTTTAAATTGTGTGTCTTCCTTTTTGGATTTTTTAAGACTTGTTAACACACATGTACATTTTGTACTAGCTATGAGTCATTGTTGAAGAGATTTAATAAAATGCTGAAGGGCAGGTTGGGTGTAGATCAGTCACAATTATTGGCAGCAACATAAAGTATTGAAGTACACAATATGAATGTGAAAAATATAAACTCATGTCTAGTTGTTAGCTTGTCATAGAAACCCAGGCTGAGGCAGCTAGAAATTAGATTTTGACAGAAAAATGAGATGAGAAAAGTTTGGTGTGTTGTAATGATTCTTTCATTCCCTTGCTGAACTGATTTTATGTGTCTTTAATTGACATAAGTAATATATACTACCTGCGTTGGCTGACTTAGGACAATGCAGATGAGATCTGGTGGACAGAGGGGATCATAGGGAGAATTTAAATGTAAGACAAGACAGATTTGATTCATTCAGAGAAAACTTGGATTAAAAGAAATAACTTTTAATTCATATGTGGTCTGTGTGTCAGAGTGAAAACAGACGAAGAATCTAAAATGTTCGATATTAGTACTTTGTAGGAATTGGGTTCTGGGATGGAATGTGACTTTTATTAAATGACATTGTAAGAAAAATTTATGCCAACGCATTTTTTGAGTATTGAGGCCATTATGCAAATAATTTGGGTAAAAATATTTTACCTAAGTTATCCAAGTATTTGAGGTAACTGCATGTTTTTTAAAAAATGCCTAAATATTTCTACTGATTAGCATGCTATGGTAGACTTCAATTTAAAGCATAATCATTTTTGAAATATATTAATAATATGTGTTATAAATATATGTATCCTCTTCCTTTCATCTCTCACTCCCAATTATGATTTGAGCCAAAAATGACAAATAACATTTCATGCCTTTGTATTTTGCTTTTCCATGGTCACTATATTGTGATAAATAAGTTATATCAGTGTAAAACTATTACTAATATGTTGACTATCATTTAAGTAGAAACTTCTTAAATTAAGATTGGTTATGTAGATCTTTTATTATGTAGGTAGGACTTTGAAGAAAACACACACATACACACCGTGTCAATACTAGGTTCTTTTCTCTCCTGAATACACCAACTTTATTCTTTTATATTGAAAACATGAGTGTAGAATGATCAAAATAAAGGCTTCCTTATATGTTTTCACAGCCATGTTGCAGACTTAGGAATTCCATGTGATTAAAACTTGTGCCTGCCCTTGTATCTTACTTGCTGCATTCCTCAGACACATCCTGCCTCAGCAGAGTTCTACCCTAGGGTGTATTGAATAAATGCTACAGTTCCTTTGTTTACCCTTTCTCATTCACAGACTTTTCCATTAAGTCCTAATGTTCCGTAACTACTGCTTTAGCCTCTCTGAGAGGGCAGTGGGTCTTAGTTTCAAAATACATAGTTTATATGAACTATCTATCGATGTGGACAGAAAAATCACTCGCTGTTAATAGAGTGCATAAGATTTCAGGGAACATCTAAGCCTCCAAGGTAGCACTGTACAGAACCATCCTAGTTCTTGAAGTTCTCAGATCTAGTACACATAACAAATTTTTCTAGTTTTTTCATTTATTGCCTTCAAAACTGCAAAGCACTCAGGCATCACTTCCCATTTATTACCAGTGGAGGAAAAAGCATGTTTGGAGATGTCTGCCATTGGTAGATTAAAAAAATGATTTTTTTAAAGATAGGATCACTCTTATTATAATAAACAGATTCAGCTATTAAAGGTCAAGTTTCTTTCTGAGTTATGGTAATAATGTAGCAAATACTTTTATAAGTAATCAAAGATTCTATAAATATAGGTACCTGTGTAGATGTAAATGTTAAAACATTCACAAAGTATCCTTTCAACTTCTGAGATCTAGAAATCAATAGGGGGTCATAGGGTTTCATAGAATTGCTCTGCTTTTTCTTCCAACATAATTTAATAATACATTTTACAGATGTTGTTTAAACATTAGACACAGATTGTTTTGTCAATAAAACTAAACAGAGGCGTGACACAAAAGCAAGGAAAACAGATGTAAAAAGAAAAAAGATGCACCAAGCAAGAAGTCCTGGCTCATTTGTTTCCTATTCACTACAAAATGAAAGTGCAGAGTGTTTAGTGATTTTCCTTGCCTAGGAATCACCTAGGGATGGAACCAGTTCACACATAGAAGATAATTTTATTAAGCAGGTGGTATAACTTCTTCCCTTGAGAATTTAAGTGTAACCTACGTTTAAGACAGACCTCCTAATTGATCAATGGAGTAACAGGTGCAGTATTTTTAAAATAAAAAGGAAGAGAAGGAGACATAAATAGAACAACTCTCCAGCATCTTTGAGAATGGGTTTGTTGTTCTCCAAGCCATAGTTAATTGCTTTTCTTTTCACCTTGAGTGTCAATTCTAATAATATTACCTTTAGAGGTGCTTGCTCTGGGCTTAGATTAGAGCAATCAGTAATACTCACTAGATAAAATACTATCTCATGCTCATGAGAAAATATTGAAATCAGTCAAAAAATGTTTAGCTTGCATATTGCCTGAGACAGAGCTGGCTAGGCGCCAGGCAGGCAGGGTATTATTTAGGAAAGCCGAGCAAATACCTTGCAGGGAAAAGAGCTGTGAATTTTGAAACCCTCAGGTATTGTCATGTCAGAGAGTCTTTAGGAGTTTTTTCATTTATTGCCTTCAAAACTGCAAAGCACTCAGGCATCACTTCCCATTTATTACCAGTGGAGGAAAAGCATGTTTGGAGATGTCTGCCATTGGTAGATTAAAAATGATTTTTAAAGATAGGATCACTCTTATTATAATAAACAGATTCAGCTATTAAAGGTCAAGTTTCTTTCTGAGTTATGGTAATAATGTAGCAAATACTTTTATAAGTAATCAAAGATTCTATAAATATAGGTACCTGTGTAGATGTAAATGTTAAAACATTCACAAAGTATCCTTTCAACTTCTGAGATCTAGAAATCAATAGGGGGTCATAGGGTTTCATAGAATTGCTCTGCTTTTTCTTCCAACATAATTTAATAATACATTTTACAGATGTTGTTTAAACATTAGACACAGATTGTTTTGTCAATAAAACTAAACAGAGGCGTGACACAAAAGCAAGGAAAACAGATGTAAAAAGAAAAAAGATGCACCAAGCAAGAAGTCCTGGCTCATTTGTTTCCTATTCACTACAAAATGAAAGTGCAGAGTGTTTAGTGATTTTCCTTGCCTAGGAATCACCTAGGGATGGAACCAGTTCACACATAGAAGATAATTTTATTAAGCAGGTGGTATAACTTCTTCCCTTGAGAATTTAAGTGTAACCTACGTTTAAGACAGACCTCCTAATTGATCAATGGAGTAACAGGTGCAGTATTTTTAAAATAAAAAGGAAGAGAAGGAGACATAAATAGAACAACTCTCCAGCATCTTTGAGAATGGGTTTGTTGTTCTCCAAGCCATAGTTAATTGCTTTTCTTTTCACCTTGAGTGTCAATTCTAATAATATTACCTTTAGAGGTGCTTGCTCTGGGCTTAGATTAGAGCAATCAGTAATACTCACTAGATAAAATACTATCTCATGCTCATGAGAAAATATTGAAATCAGTCAAAAAATGTTTAGCTTGCATATTGCCTGAGACAGAGCTGGCTAGGCGCCAGGCAGGCAGGGTATTATTTAGGAAAGCCGAGCAAATACCTTGCAGGGAAAAGAGCTGTGAATTTTGAAACCCTCAGGTATTGTCATGTCAGAGAGTCTTAGGAGTTCAATGGAGACGCTGCTTTTGTCTGCAGATTTTTAAAAAATTTCCAGCAAACAAGCCTCTTTGAAAATGACTCTGCAGTCTGTGAAATATACTTTGTTGTACGTTTTACTCCTAAATTTACTCAGAGGTTTTCCCTGCTTTGTTCAATCACATGGTTCGTACTAGAAAAGATGGAAACTCCTCATGAAGGGGTAGGAGTTGGCCTACTGCACCAGATGGAAAAACCCTGCCCCTTTCACCAGACAGGACCTGAATCTAGGTGAGAAGAGAAACGAAGCAGGGTGGGTTGTGGGAAGATGGATTAGAAAGTCCAAATCCTGGTTTGTATAACTTCTGTTTTGCCTCTAGCCAACACTCACAGGCAGTTTCTGAGCTTTTCAGCACAAAAGCGTGACGTCTGAAGCTAGGAGCTGGTACAACCTGAAGACGCTTTCAGGAACCACTTAGGGATGGAGTTCAAGAGAGATGAGGAGAAGAGTGAGCAGGGAGACTAATTCCATCTGAGTATCCCTTCCAAGGCAGCGAGAGCAGTGGCTTGGTCCTTGACTTTGAACATGGTGTCTAGGCCAGTAGGACTTGGTGCAAGTCCTGGTTAAGCAGATGTGTTGTTTTCAGTGTCTTGGCATGAGTGTCTGAACTCCTGGGGTGTCACCCAGCCTGCAGAGGGTGATGAACAATTGGGTGATGAACCATTGAGCACTGTGACCAGAGCTGACTCCCTTGCAGAGGCTGTGGGAACGTGAGGGGCTGAGAGACACCCTGGTCAAGGAGGAAAGTTCCAGCATCCACAGGTGGCTAAGGAATAAATTCCCATGTAAGCCTCACGACAGCACACAATTTACATAGAGGGAGTAAGGGGCAGGAATACGCAGGGGAAAGAACATTTTGGAGTCAAACCATGTCATCTGTCATGCCCACTCCTCACCAATTAGATGTACATCCTTGATCAACTCCCTTTGTCTCTATGGACGACAGCTTCCTATGCCTTAAATGGATGGATTGGTAGGGCTGAGGAATTGGTGGGACTCTAAGCATCTTCCAGCCCTTAATATTCTAGGCGGTATAAAAACATGAACCAAAGCAAGGTGAATGTTCTGGAATGGATTTTGATTCTCATTTTACTTTAGAAGTGAAAAAACAACAACTGAGCCTTTGATAAACAGACTAACAGGACCATTTATTAAAAAGTTGTTACTTTTCTTCATCTTAAATAAGCAAATCAAGCCCTGTAAAATAAAAACTAGATGAAATTAAACATTATCGCAAGACATGAAAAACATGCGTGCTGTCACTTTCGGATTCATAATAAAGATAAATCAGTTGTTTTTAGTGGTGCGCTCTGAGTCTGTGAAGGGCATGACAGATAATAGGCTTGGAATTTCTGAAGTTATTGTGCAGTAAAATTTGTTTTTTCCTCAGGCGTTCAATCTTTTTCTCTAGTGCTTTTGCACATGACAAACTTTTTAGTGGGTGCATTAATAATCTATAAGTAATGGGTTGTCAGGTGTCAGTTAGATAAGATTAAAAGACTGTTTAAGCATTATCCATTCGCTTCTTTGCATGAGTTTTATAGGTCAAGAGAAATAACTTTTTGAATTGTGGTTGTTTGCACATGCTAGATTGTCCTCCCTCTCTCCCTTTCTCTCTCTCGTTTGGCTCTGCTCCAGGCGTACTTGCAAGAACCATATTACATTACATAAATCCTGCGTGTAGGAGCAGATTCGAAACTCACACTGTGTGAATCAAGGGGACACATGTCTCCGCTGACTTCTGGAAACTTCTTTTAGTTTTGAAAATGTTAATTTTTTCTTCTGAAAGGAAACTTTTTCAGGGGAAATTGCCTCAGTGGAGAAGAACATTGACGTTCCAGGCTTGAGGAGTTTCCTAGCAAGTCAGGTTGAGGTCTATTCTTGTCAAATCAGTCTTAAGTGTGTTTACATATAGTTTGCCTTTCTGGTATTTTCTGCTTGCACAGACCTGATCTCCACCTATTTTGTTTCAACAGTTGCCGGGGCTGGTGTTGGGTGATTAACCACTGAGCGCTGGGCCCCGGAGCTGTGCACACAGAGAAGACCCCCGCTCCCCTTGTGCTTACATCACCCTCTGGCTTCAGGCTGCACCTACGTAAAACAAACAAACAGCAAGTCTGAGAGATTAAAGAGGCAGCCTGAAACAGGGGGGAAAAATGGGGCAAATGTTGCCACCTTGTGAAATAAGACAATTTTCTCAAAAACGGATAGGGAGCAGGAGTTTGGGGGGAAGGAAATGTATCTGAGGGCAAGTGTGGTCTTGGATCTGCATGGCTCCCATGTGTGCATGGCTGGAGCTTTGTGTAGGTGCTTTAGGGTTTTGTTTTGTTTCTTTAAAAAATTTTTAAGGCGAAAAAGAAGATTAAAAATATCTAACAACAATAACACACCAATAACATGAATGTTTTTAACTTTGGCAAGTACAGGACTGTCCCATTCCATGCCCTCATGGTCTTTGATGTTTTCCTTCTTATTTTATTTCCATTCTTACGAGACCTTTAAGCCTGATCTATTAATATGGGAAGTTATTAACTCTATGGGACTCTTATTACCTGAACAATAACAAGTAGAGAAAAATATCTTAAACTGTTCCCATCCTTGAGAGCTCCTTTTCCTTTTTACCCTCTTAACTAGTGTGGTTCGAGGGCCTAATGCCTCACAAGATTAGATCCCATCACTGAAGAAGGGAAAAAAATACTTCCCTTGGCAAATACATTCTTTCAGGTCCTTTGGAATTATTGGTCTTGGATTCCATGCACACTTAGCTCGGAAATGTACTTCCTGTCATGGAAGACATCTGGCATTGTACTGATCTGGTCACTATTTTTCCAGAATAATATATTTCCAACAGTTGGAATTAAATGCACCATGATTAAAAATGTACATCTTTAAGTTTCCAGCGTGTTTACTTTAGGATGCCGATTTGAATGTAAACCAGTAATTTTGAGGGTTGTTGTCTAGTTGAAGGGTTTTGTTAGCTTGTACCACTAGAACATCTGCTATGATTGACTTTATTTGATCCCCTAGTTTGGGTCAGAGTTCATAAGTACTTGGAAAGGGTAGGGAGTAGATGTTGGAAAGTTAATGGAAAGAACTGTATGTATCCAAAGATGTCAGGTCTCAGCCCCCATGGCTGGTCATCTGGCAGGATTGTGTACAAAAAGGGCTGTGTGATGGGTTAAGGCAAGGACTTCCATTTTCAGGGCCAAGTGGGAGCTGGTGGGAGTGGCCAGGAAAGACAGATCAGACTCATTCTGAGTGAATGTGGTCAAAAAGCATCTTGAGAATTAACTTTCGATTTTTGCTCTGCTATTTCTCTACAAATAGCAAGTAACAAAGGGATAGGAGATTTTGAAGTTTGTCAAAGGGAGCATGGATTAAAATTTTAGAAACACTGCGACAGAATGACAGAGTTCAAGTCCTGCATAAGATTGTGGTATCGCTTGACACGTGAGGCTCAGGGCCTTTCGATGTTATGTTCTTAGTTAGAGGCAAGGAGGGACTGACTCCTGGCCCAGTGTATCTTGCAGTCTACCATTATGTATTTTTGTTTTTAATTACCATTTTTGGTTGTTGTTGGTTGCGTTGGGTCTTTGTTGCTGTGCATGAACTTTAGGTGCCATGAGCAGACTACTCTTTAGTTTTGGTGCACGCTTCTCACTGTGGTAACTTCTCTTACTGCAGAGCATGGGCAGTAGGTACATGGGTTTCAGTAGTTGCAGCATGTGAGCTCAGTAGTCATGGCTCATGGGCTCAGAAGTTGTGGCTCAGGGTCTCAGTTGTCCTGTGACATGAACTGGTGTCCCCTGCACTGGCAGACAGATTCTTTACCACTGAGCCAACAGGGAAGTCCCATTCTGTGTTTTTAATAGCTTTATTGAGATATAAATCACATACTTTGTAGTTTACTCATGTAAAGTGATTCAGTGGTTTTAAATATAGTCACAGATATGTGCAACCATCCCTACCGTCCATTTGAGAACAATTTACCATCTCAAAAAGAAACCCTCTATCCCCACCCTCCACACTCCCGTCCCCTACTGTGCCACAATCTACTCATAGTCACTGTGGTGGTTCAGTAAGCTGTGTCTCATTCTCATGAACCCATGGACTCTACCCAGGCTCCTCTGTCCATGCGTTGCCTTTTCTGGACATTTGCCATCAATGTTATCACAGTATCTCTGGTCTTTTGTGACTGGTTTCCTTCACGTATGTTTTCAAGTTTCATTTACAGTCACATATGTACCATATGGCATTCTTCTTTATGACTGAATAATATTCCATTATATGCCTATACCACATTTTCTTTGTTAGTTCATTCATTGATGGACGTTTGGATTATTTCCATCTTTTGCTGTCATAAGAATTTGTATGTAAGTTTTTTCACCCTTAGGTACTTTGCGAATCATAATGACAGTATCCCCAGCAAACCACTGTCTTAGGTTTTACCGTTTGCAAAGCAGTTTCTGTAGTGTTCACCCACTTGATCATCACAATTCCAGCATGTAAAGACTCCTATGATCTCAGAGCCAGGAAGTGGCAGTTTTCCTATTCAGTTCTCATACTCTTCCACTGGACACTGCTCTTGGCCAGTGTCTTGGCTGTAACAGTTATGAGCAGTGCTGTTCAAGAAAAGGCTGGCAACTCAGAAGTGAAATGTATATTCTCCTAACTTTCCCTAATGTGACTTTGATGACCATAAGCATTTTTCCAAGATGTGACAAGTTCCAAGAGGAGGCTGGCTACTTTATTGATTTTATTGTCCTCATTGGAAAGATTTTGTCATATACCTCAACTGAGAGATTTTGCCTTTTCAAGAGGTTCCACTTATGTATAAGGACCTACAGGTTAATATTGATATAAATTACATAGAGCTTAGGTTTCAAACTTTGCTAATAGAGACAGAAGTTATAGTGAACAGTCTAAACATCGGCCTTCTTTCAGGTCAAACCTAATCTATTACCTGGTGGAAAAAAAGAAATCAAGCTAAATTTTGATATATCTTTCTTTAGCATGAGTGGAGACTCCGGGCTCAGAAGGTTCTTAATTAGTGAAGGCTTGGAGAGTAGAGGCAAATCAAGAAGAGATTCTAGAGAAAGGAAAGAGCTAAGAGATTCTCCAGATGGCACTAGGATTCCACAACAACTTACGCTTGCTCAGTTGGTCACCTACCCACAAAAGAGTTTAAATTCCAGTCATTCAGGAAAAATTCTATTTGGGGAAAAAAGTGCATATTTTATCACTAGGGTAGTACATATGCCCTGATTCTCTGGGACATTCATGGTTTATTCCTGATACCCAACATAATTATCAATAATGTTCCTTTACTCTTTCTTTCTTTCTTTTTTTTTTTTTTCTTAGCTGGGTCTTCATTGTGGTGTCTGGACTTTAGAACATGCAGGTATAGTAGATGCAGCACGCTGGTCTGGTTGCCCTGAGTCATGTGGGATCTTAGGTCCCTAACCAGGGATTGACCCCGTATCCCTTGCCTTGGAAGGCAGATTCTTAGCACCTGGACCACCAAGGAAGTCCCTAATGTCCCTTTACTCTTAAAAGTGTCCCAGGATAGATAACAAATTATCTGGCTATCCTATTTATAAAGGAAATGGAGAGAACATTAAATTTTGTTTTAAGGAACTATGTGTGTATTCTGTGATGTTTAAGGGATGTTTAGTTAGATGTAATTTTATTGATGTTTGAGAATATGAGAAAATGATAATTTATATGAAAAATGATTCAGCTTATATAGACACATTTATTCTTTGAAGATATTATCATACCCAATTTAGGTTTTCATTAGTAAGGGAGGTTTTGCTTTATTATCCTAGATTGTCTTATTGCTTATATGTTGTGCTAATAATCACTCTAATTACATAAACTCTAAGTAAACCACTTTTTAAATATGTACTAGGTTAAAAAAAATCAAATTTATCAACTTGTCTGTCATGTGTAAGTAAAAGTTTAATAAATACCATTTTGTTCCCTATACTTTTGTCAGTTCATATAATTATTGGGTGTTTCTTATGCTAGGTTTACTGATACATTCCTATAATCCATTCCACTGCATTTAGAGCCTAGGGCTTTAGTGATCTAGAAGACAGCAAAGGAAACAGAGATCTCCCCCCCACTAAGGGTGCCCCTCTTGCTTTGAATTCAGCTCAGATTAAAGGATTTAGGAAATTGAACTTCTGTGTTTTTTAGAGTAAAAAAAAAATCATTTTCCAATTTGCTGTCAAGGAAAACTTTCTGTAATATGTAACCAAGTGATGAAGTATTTGCAAGCTATTTCAACATATAAAGTCCACAATGATGCTTGGATTTTGTTTTTACTTTACATTATAATTTTCAACTAATTAGCGCAGATTTTTTCACTAGTTGCTTGGGAAAAAATTTCATATATAATTAACTTCCGCAACTGTCTTAGTTTCAGCTTTTTTTAGAGTAGTTTGATAAATACACCCATCCCTTCTAGAGAAGGGGAACCTTTTCAGACCTCTGATGGATGGGCTTATGGTGATTTGAACAAATTCCAAGATTATATTTCTAGAGTAGAAAGAGGGCAAAACACATGCTTCCATCTCCCCTCCTTTTCAGTCCCCTCCCCGACCCCCAGACACACAGATGATGTATTGCCGTCCTGGAACTGTCAGATACTAGAGGAGGCTGAGAAACTAGAAGACAGGGCCAAAAACATGATTTCATAAGGTTTGACTTGAGATTGAGTCACCTTTCTTGAGCATCTTAAACTCATGTTTTGTGAAATTAGACTACACAAAGAAAGAGAGTAGGGAAGGCTTGGACCCTGAAGCCTGGCAGTTATGGATCATTAAATCCAATAAGTAAATGTAAATCTAAAATGGAGAATTCCAACAAAAGAGTTTGAAATCAATTTCTTGTTTTTTTTGAAAACAGAGTGTTATGTGGGAGATAGTTGGAATTCATTCCCTGAAAGGTTTGTCTATAAAACAGACCTTAAAGATATTAGGAAATGCTAACTTGAAAAAAAAAGTCATATACATATATGTACTTATATATACACATATAGTTTTCTTTAAATAACTCAGATAAACTTGAAAGAAGTGCTACATCAAGAAAATTCATGGAAAAAGAAAGAACAAAATTCTGGAGTTCAGCAACTTTCCAAGATGAAAATTAGTATTTGAAGATATTTTACAAGGCTTAATTCTGCACTTTTTAAAATATTTATAGCTATGCCTAAAAAATAAAATGAATTATATAGCAATTAAAGGATTTTTAAGGAAAATTGAACTTCTGTGTTTTTTAGAGTAAAAAAAAAATCATTTTCCAATTTGCTGTCAAGGAAAACTTTCTGTAATATGTAACCAAGTGATGAAGTATTTGCAAGCTATTTCAACATATAAAGTCCACAATGATGCTTGGATTTTGTTTTTACTTTACATTATAATTTTCAACTAATTAGCGCAGATTTTTTCACTAGTTGCTTGGGAAAAAATTTCATATATAATTAACTTCCAACTGTCTTAGTTTCAGCTTTTTAGAGTAGTTTGATAATACACCCATCCCTTCTAGAGAAGGGGAACCTTTTCAGACCTCTGATGGATGGGCTTATGGTGATTTGAACAAATTCCAAGATTATATTTCTAGAGTAGAAAGAGGGCAAAACACATGCTTCCATCTCCCCTCCTTTTCAGTCCCCTCCCCGACCCCCAGACACACAGATGATGTATTGCCGTCCTGGAACTGTCAGATACTAGAGGAGGCTGAGAAACTAGAAGACAGGGCCAAAAACATGATTTCATAAGGTTTGACTTGAGATTGAGTCACCTTTCTTGAGCATCTTAAACTCATGTTTTGTGAAATTAGACTACACAAAGAAAGAGAGTAGGGAAGGCTTGGACCCTGAAGCCTGGCAGTTATGGATCATTAAATCCAATAAGTAAATGTAAATCTAAAATGGAGAATTCCAACAAAAGAGTTTGAAATCAATTTCTTGTTTTTTTTGAAAACAGAGTGTTATGTGGGAGATAGTTGGAATTCATTCCCTGAAAGGTTTGTCTATAAAACAGACCTTAAAGATATTAGGAAATGCTAACTTGAAAAAAAAAGTCATATACATATATGTACTTATATATACACATATAGTTTTCTTTAAATAACTCAGATAAACTTGAAAGAAGTGCTACATCAAGAAAATTCATGGAAAAAGAAAGAACAAAATTCTGGAGTTCAGCAACTTTCCAAGATGAAAATTAGTATTTGAAGATATTTTACAAGGCTTAATTCTGCACTTAAAAATATTTATAGCTATGCCTATAAATAAAATGAATTATATAGCAATTAAGTATTATACTTCCATGTTGTTCATATTTAATTGAATAAAGAATAGCACATGGAGAAATCACCAGTACTTAAGAAGGCATGGTATTGATTTCTATTATTATTTAAGCATATATGTAAGTATTCTTAAGTATACCTAAATATTAATCAAGATGACTATTATTAATACTGTCTTAATGTGTCTTAATGATAGTATAGATATAGAAGGCATTTTTACTAACATATCTTGCTATTTAATGAAGTTTATTCTTAATAGTTAATAATTTTAGCTTCTTGAGCAGTGTATATTACTGAATGGCATTTCTCCATACTTAAATGGGTGCCTGTCTTTCTGCTAGTTGGCAAGAAGCTCTGTGGGGATGACTGAGAGTCATATAGATGTTTAGAAGCCACCGCATTTTATGAGAGTTTTATTTTGATGTGATTTGATGTAGTTCCATGAATTGGCTGTGGCATGCTAAAATAACAAAACATGGTCTTCCCTTAATAATCAGTAATAATTAGGGTGGTAAATACGGAGGAATAGAATTGAATAAAAGTGAAAATTCCATTTCTGAAAGTGAGCAAGTAGTTTTTCCTTCCTTTTGTCAGTATTGCAGAGGACCAAGGGCATGAGAGTATACATAGGAAAAGGGCAAAGCCATGGAGGCAAGTTTCCTGTGGAACTGGGCAAATTAACCTGATGTTTGGACCTAAAGGATGCTCACTATCCCTGGCCACCCCTCCTGGTTATCGCCAAGAGAAGGCTAAATTTAAGAATACAGGTTTGTGGGAAGGAGCTTGGGCAGGGAGTGGAGGATAAACTAAAGGACAAAGTTCAATTTTAGAAGGTAGTTCTACCAGATCTTGTTCAGAAAACTATTCTGGTATCCATAGCCAGAGAATAAAAGGAATAGGTGGCATTAACAGTATAGGGGAGTCTAATAATAAACTAATATCTAGGGGCAGAGACAAGAAAGAATAGAGCGAAAGTTGCTGTATTTCTTTTTAGCATACACAGGGTTCATCTACCATTTTCCTTATCTGATTCCTATTTAAAAAAAAATGCAGATGGCAAAATTCAGTTTTTAGATGATGCATGTCTCAGATATTTAAGATTTTTGCTCCCCTTTCAATCTCCTGCTCCCTCTTAATAGGACATGAGTTCTAGACAAATATCTAGGTAAAAAGAAATACATCTCTGTTTATTTTGACATGGAATAAAGCTCTAAAGCCAATCCATTATCTTCCTTCCCTTTGTAAAACTTCTTGTTTTGAGAAAGGACACTATTTGGTCACAGGAAGAAATTCTAATCCATGATTATATGAAAATGGAAATTTAAGAATCTTTCTGTAATTCAGTTTTCTACCATCTACAAGGTGTCCAGTTCATAAAAAGTACTTCATAAAAGAATATTGTGTTTTCAAAGCAAAATGGTATGTTTAAAAACATATACCTTGATGTTTAGAATGAAATATGGAAATATAAACAGGATGTTTCTCAATCTTAAAGGATACTTAACTAAAAGAATTGCCTTCTAAAATGCCCAGTCTATGTCAAATTTGAGCCTCATTCTATTAAACTAAGGTGTGAAACTATTTTAATGAGTATGAAAAACTGCCCTGTTTTCATGTATTCCTGACATTATACACCTGAGTTTTAATGACCGTAACCATGTCCGACATCAGTGTAAAATTGTAAAACTTTTCTTTTGCATGTTTAAACAAATATGCTTTTCTAAAATCACCTTATCAATATGGAAAATTCCAAAGACTGTGTGTATTTCATGAATATATTTCATCTTAACTATTTTATGGCTGTCAGAGAATGTATTTTTTTTTATTGTACATTCCAATTGGAATGTTTGCCATTCTCTTTTTCATTTCTCTTCAAAAACACTGTTTCTTCTTATGTTCAAGCCCTAATATATATTTATGTATTCATAACATATGAATTTAAAATAATTATTTTACTAATTCTTCTTGAAATGACAATGGTTTAAGAAGGGAATTCATTCATGTAAGTTTACATAAAATCCAAATGTCTTTTTTTTTGGTTCAGTGTTTAGAAGATTCTTGATAATTTAGAATCTTCCACAATGGAAAGTAAAGCATTCTGTCACAAAAGTGGGGAGGATGAGACATAAGGTCAAAGGGCATTTTAGAAACAAACAGCTGAACCAGTTTATTTAAACAGATACAGAGATGGGGGAGCTGACCTCTGCTTGACTTATAGTAGGAGGAGCAAGTATGTCATTTTATTACTTTGCCCAGAAGGAAACTGTCTTCCTATCTGAATTCACCCCAAGCCATTTAAATGCATGCTGTAGATAGCTAATTCCAAAGACATAGCGTGTAAGACAATCGAGGAAAATGATAAAATACACAGAAGAGATGCAAATGTTGGGATGGTTTTAGGATTGAAAAGGTGATGTTTTTAAAAAGAAAATATTTTGCTATTTCCTCAGTTATTTTCAGATAAAGATATCTGCCATGACCCCAGATAATACTATGTATCTCATGTAAATGTAAGAATTATAATTTATTATCCTTCTGAGAGTTTACTGTGTCCTACATGGAGGGCCTGCCGGGCTGTAAGTCCATGGGGTCACAAAGAGTCAGACAGGACTGAGCAACCAAACAACAGCAATATGAACCCTATAATGTCCATCATATTGAAACAAATATTGTTTTTAATTAAAGTTTACAAAAAGTGAAGACTTCCAAATATATCTACTAATGTGGTCAAGCAGCTCAGATAAAGTGATCAGTGTTCTTAAGTTTTCAAGGTTTTAGAAAATTTAGTTACTGAAAGGATTCCCACCCTTATACCTATATACTCTTTAAGTCACCCACATCTGTGTTGTTGATAACAACAAATGGTTACTGCCGCCCAAAGAGAAGCAAATAGCTCCCAGTATCTTGGGACCCTTAACTGAGAGGCTGCAGTGATATGTTGGCCCCTCCGAGGGGACCAGAGCAGGCCTGGGGTCACTGCGTTTAGTTTAATTCCAGAAGACCTTCAGAAGCATACAGAGAGACTCAGGATTTTGAGCAGAGAGTGGCCCAAGGCATGAGTGGACTCAAAACCCTAGAATTCACATTCTAGACTTCTTAGGAATCATGGATGTTTAACCTGGGGAAAAGGGAGGAGATGACTATGGAGGGGAATTTCATGGATGTTTAACCCTGGGTTACTAATTCTTCTTGAAATGACAATGGTTTAAGAAGGAATTCATTCATGTAAGTTTACATAAAATCCAAATGTCTTTTTTTTTGGTTCAGTGTTTAGAAGATTCTTGATAATTTAGAATCTTCCACAATGGAAAGTAAAGCATTCTGTCACAAAAGTGGGGAGGATGAGACATAAGGTCAAAGGGCATTTTAGAAACAAACAGCTGAACCAGTTTATTTAAACAGATACAGAGATGGGGGAGCTGACCTCTGCTTGACTTATAGTAGGAGGAGCAAGTATGTCATTTTATTACTTTGCCCAGAAGGAAACTGTCTTCCTATCTGAATTCACCCCAAGCCATTTAAATGCATGCTGTAGATAGCTAATTCCAAAGACATAGCGTGTAAGACAATCGAGGAAAATGATAAAATACACAGAAGAGATGCAAATGTTGGGATGGTTTTAGGATTGAAAAGGTGATGTTTTTAAAAAGAAAATATTTTGCTATTTCCTCAGTTATTTTCAGATAAAGATATCTGCCATGACCCCAGATAATACTATGTATCTCATGTAAATGTAAGAATTATAATTTATTATCCTTCTGAGAGTTTACTGTGTCCTACATGGAGGGGCCTGCCGGGCTGTAAGTCCATGGGGTCACAAAGAGTCAGACAGGACTGAGCAACCAAACAACAGCAATATGAACCCTATAATGTCCATCATATTGAAACAAATATTGTTTTTAATTAAAGTTTACAAAAAGTGAAGACTTCCAAATATATCTACTAATGTGGTCAAGCAGCTCAGATAAAGTGATCAGTGTTCTTAAGTTTTCAAGGTTTTAGAAAATTTAGTTACTGAAAGGATTCCCACCCTTATACCTATATACTCTTTAAGTCACCCACATCTGTGTTGTTGATAACAACAAATGGTTACTGCCGCCCAAAGAGAAGCAAATAGCTCCCAGTATCTTGGGACCCTTAACTGAGAGGCTGCAGTGATATGTTGGCTCTCTCCGAGGGGACCAGAGCAGGCCTGGGGTCACTGCGTTTAGTTTAATTCCAGAAGACCTTCAGAAGCATACAGAGAGACTCAGGATTTTGAGCAGAGAGTGGCCCAAGGCATGAGTGGACTCAAAACCCTAGAATTCACATTCTAGACTTCTTAGGAATCATGGATGTTTAACCTGGGGAAAAGGGAGGAGATGACTATGAGGCATAGTGGGTATAGTTCTAATGTTTGAAAAGCTATCCTGAAGAAGTAAGATTAGAACTGCTTAAATTACCCCAAGGAGTTGTCTTGGTGAAAGGATTTTAGGGCAGGTAAGGCAGAACATTCTAACGGTTACTTTGTCTGCCGGTGATGTGGGCTCTCTGCTAGGGTGGGGCAGTGCTATATTGGAAATAGTTCAGCACATAGAGAACAGACTTGTGGTTGCCAAGGAAAGGGCAGGGCAGGGAGGTGGATAGTGGGAGAGAGATGAATTGGGAGTTGGGTTTAGCAGATGCAAACTAGTATATATAGAATGAATAAGAGGATTCTACTATATAGCCCAGGGAACCATATCAATATCCTGTGATCAACCATAATGAAAAAAACTATGAAAAAGAATGAATATATGTGTATAACTGAATTACTTTGCTGTACAGCAGAAATTAACAGTGTAAATCAACTATACTTGAATAAAACAATTTAAACAAAAAACCAGTCTAGCAGAGGCTATGCATCAGCCTGGTGGGGATATCAGAGAGAGGAGATTCGTGTCAGTGACCAAGCAAGGTGATGGTCAAACCTGACGGGTAGCTTTTCCGATCCTGTGGGTTTAACAATCATGGATTCAAACTTGAGATGGTTATCATGAACTGGTCTTTGGAAATCTGAATGTATGCGTGTGAAGGAGGCAGGCTGTGGAATGTAGATAACTCAAGTTACTTACGATAGCTTTTTCTTCATCTTTATACACAAGTAGTACAGTCATCAAAATCCCCAAGTCTACAAAATGTTCAGTCATGTTTATTCCTGGACTCAGCAGTAAGGTTGTTGCCAGTGGTGACTGGATAGTCCCCTCGGGAAAAATTCCGAAGAAGAAAACCCTTCAAGAAGCATACTCCGAGGGGACCAGAGCAGGCCTGGGGTCACTGCGTTTAGTTTAATTCCAGAAGACCTTCAGAAGCATACAGAGAGACTCAGGATTTTGAGCAGAGAGTGGCCCAAGGCATGAGTGGACTCAAAACCCTAGAATTCACATTCTAGACTTCTTAGGAATCATGGATGTTTAACCTGGGGAAAAGGGAGGAGATGACTATGAGGCATAGTGGGTATAGTTCTAATGTTTGAAAAGCTATCCTGAAGAAGTAAGATTAGAACTGCTTAAATTACCCCAAGGAGTTGTCTTGGTGAAAGGATTTTAGGGCAGGTAAGGCAGAACATTCTAACGGTTACTTTGTCTGCCGGTGATGTGGGCTCTCTGCTAGGGTGGGGCAGTGCTATATTGGAAATAGTTCAGCACATAGAGAACAGACTTGTGGTTGCCAAGGAAAGGGCAGGGCAGGGAGGTGGATAGTGGGAGAGAGATGAATTGGGAGTTGGGTTTAGCAGATGCAAACTAGTATATATAGAATGAATAAGAGGATTCTACTATATAGCCCAGGGAACCATATCAATATCCTGTGATCAACCATAATGAAAAAAACTATGAAAAAGAATGAATATATGTGTATAACTGAATTACTTTGCTGTACAGCAGAAATTAACAGTGTAAATCAACTATACTTGAATAAAACAATTTAAACAAAAAACCAGTCTAGCAGAGGCTATGCATCAGCCTGGTGGGGATATCAGAGAGAGGAGATTCGTGTCAGTGACCAAGCAAGGTGATGGTCAAACCTGACGGGTAGCTTTTCCGATCCTGTGGGTTTAACAATCATGGATTCAAACTTGAGATGGTTATCATGAACTGGTCTTTGGAAATCTGAATGTATGCGTGTGAAGGAGGCAGGCTGTGGAATGTAGATAACTCAAGTTACTTACGCATAGCTTTTTCTTCATCTTTATACACAAGTAGTACAGTCATCAAAATCCCCAAGTCTACAAAATGTTCAGTCATGTTTATTCCTGGACTCAGCAGTAAGGTTGTTGCCAGTGGTGACTGGATCAAAACCAGCTCATGTTTAGGTGTCTATTTAGTCCAGAATATTCTGGATGGGTGGCACAGTAGTGGTCATGCTTTAGTCAGGATGTTGTTGAGCGGGAAGCAGCATATGCTTGCTACTGTTTGCCAAATTATTCACATCTCTTGGGCAACATGTGACCTCAAATAAGTAGCTTAATTTCTCGGAGCCTTGGCTTCTCATCCAGTAAAAAAGACTCTTCCTATTTTTAGGTAAATAGCATATATCATATCCATAAGATACTTTGTTTTTAAAAGTACTTGAAGAAAGTTATCAGAGTTTTCTTAGAGAGAATGCAGATTTTGAATAATATCATAGATAAAGAGCCATTTTTGCTATCTTATCTATGTTAGTTACTAAGAAAATTACTTTTGGTATATGCAGAATATTAATATTAAATAATTTTCTAATTGGTCATGCAGTGCAGGCAGCTAATGAAAAAGCAGATTTTTTTTTCAGTTTAATTGGTTATTTCACATGGTGTTTGTGCTACACCTGTGCTTATAATGAGAATGGAGAATTAATCTAACCTTCTGCTCACATGATTCCAATTTTCATGGTTTATACAAGATAATGATAACCGGATTTGCAGCACAATTTGTTATAGATCTGTGTTTTAAATATTTTTATTAGCAGTTTGGGGACTTAATATAGAAGAATTGATAGAGTATATATATTGCCAGTAAGAGTTAACACCAACCAATGTTTTTTTAGTTAGATTTCAGTTTCATTAGCTAGATTCATTAGTTAGACTTCATTTAGTTAAATTCCAGGTATTTAATTCTAAGATAAAAAACACACATAAAGCACATAAGGATATAAGATGGATATAAGGATATAAGATGTTGAGCATCTTAAAATTGCATGAAGTATGCATTTTTTATTTTAAAAAAATGTATGTCTATTTAATGGCTTATTTTTTGGGAACTATTTTCCTCCATGAAATGGACAGACTTACCAACTAGAATTCATATTGGACTGGGGGGTCCTTTATTTTTTCCAGTGAGTATCGTACAGTCATCAAAATCCCCAAGTCAAAATGTTCATCAAAAGCAGTAAGGTTGTTGCCAGTGGTGACTGGATCAAAACCAGTTCATGTTTAGGTGTCTATTTAGTCCAGAATATTCTGGATGGGTGGCACAGTAGTGGTCATGCTTTAGTCAGGATGTTGTTGAGCGGGAAGCAGCATATGCTTGCTACTGTTTGCCAAATTATTCACATCTCTTGGGCAACATGTGACCTCAAATAAGTAGCTTAATTTCTCGGAGCCTTGGCTTCTCATCCAGTAAAAAAGACTCTTCCTATTTTTAGGTAAATAGCATATATCATATCCATAAGATACTTTGTTTTTAAAAGTACTTGAAGAAAGTTATCAGAGTTTTCTTAGAGAGAATGCAGATTTTGAATAATATCATAGATAAAGAGCCATTTTTGCTATCTTATCTATGTTAGTTACTAAGAAAATTACTTTTGGTATATGCAGAATATTAATATTAAATAATTTTCTAATTGGTCATGCAGTGCAGGCAGCTAATGAAAAAGCAGATTTTTTTTTCAGTTTAATTGGTTATTTCACATGGTGTTTGTGCTACACCTGTGCTTATAATGAGAATGGAGAATTAATCTAACCTTCTGCTCACATGATTCCAATTTTCATGGTTTATACAAGATAATGATAACCGGATTTGCAGCACAATTTGTTATAGATCTGTGTTTTAAATATTTTTATTAGCAGTTTGGGGACTTAATATAGAAGAATTGATAGAGTATATATATTGCCAGTAAGAGTTAACACCAACCAATGTTTTTTTAGTTAGATTTCAGTTTCATTAGCTAGATTCATTAGTTAGACTTCATTTAGTTAAATTCCAGGTATTTAATTCTAAGATAAAAAACACACATAAAGCACATAAGGATATAAGATGGATATAAGGATATAAGATGTTGAGCATCTTAAAATTGCATGAAGTATGCATTTTTTATTTTAAAAAAATGTATGTCTATTTAATGGCTTATTTTTTGGGAACTATTTTCCTCCATGAAATGGACAGACTTACCAACTAGAATTCATATTGGACTGGGGGGTCCTTTATTTTTTTTCCTGATTTTTTAATGTTCTGGCCACGGTGCATGGCATGTGTGTTCTTAGTTTCCCAACAAGAGATCGAACTTGCACCCCCTGCATCGGAAGCACAGAGTCTTAACCACTGGCCTGACAGGCAAGTCCTTGGACAGTGGGTACTTTAACAGTGAAGTATTAAAACTTTTATTAGTAGTAGTAACAGTGCAATATTAAAACTTTTCATTGTATTTTTTTATGTGCTACCCATGTTTGATATAGACTTCCCATGTGACTCAGTGGTAAAGAATCCACCTGCAAGGCAGGAGCTGTGCATTCAATCCTTGAGTCAGGCAGGTTCCTGGAGCAGGAAATGGCAAACCACTCCAGTATCCTTGCCTGGGAAATCCCATGAACAGAGGAGCCTGGTCGGGCTATAGTCCATGGGGTCCCAAAGAGTCGGGCATGACTGAGCAACTGAGCACACAAGCACATTTGTTTGACATACTCAAATCTGAGTTGAGAACTGAAAACAATTTACTATTTCAGAATCTAATGAGTCCTGTTCATTTTCTGTATTTGGTATGTAATTCTTAGTATTATGGGGTACAAAAAGAGAGAAATTTTTCAGGAAATTTCTTAAGAGAGAAATTTCCTGAGCATAGCTTTAGAGAGCTTGTACTGACCACTTGTTAAAATTTTCAGTGACTAGCCACTTTTTTAGGGGCTACAAAAATTGTAAGAGGAGATCTTATTAAGACACTGAAATGTCTTACGATGTTTATTATACATGTTCAGGACTACCTGGAGAAAGCAAGAGTGTAAGTTCAATTACTGTATAGCTGTGACCTTGCCTTGATCTCAGACTTGGCATAAAGAGCACACACACACACACACACACACACACACACACACACATATACACACACAGCCACCCCAAGAATTCTCTACCAGGAACGCATTTCTCTGAAGTCCCCAACAGTGTGAGTTAGTAGTGATAAACTCCAGACATGTTTTCATTTGATGGTGTGCTGCCATCCTGGTTCATTATCTTAATAGTGGGCATTAAAATAGAATTAGGTTTGCAAGAGGTAGGAAAGGTTTTGATAAAAATTGTAAGAAAGAAGTCAGAGAACAAAAGATTGAAATGTTGCTAATTAGGAGAGGTAACAGATGCCCTTATGAACATATAGCACACGACCTCAAATTTCCCCCCTTGCAACTGAAAAGAATGGTGGCCAGTATTGTTTCCTGAAAACTCTGCTAATTCCCTTGTGAAAAGATGAAATGGAAGTGTCCAACTGTGGTAAAACAGGCAAACATAAATCAACTCAGAACCCCCGAGCCTGTGTACTCAGAGGTCACTGGGGGTTACAGGTTTTGCAGCATGTGACCTGTGCAGAGAGCGATGGAGAAAACCATTTTGCCCAGACCGAGCTTTGCTCTCACTGTGATCCATCTTTCTTCTTCCTCCACCTCCCCACCCTTGGTTTCTGTTTTTAAAGAAATAATGATTTGGTCTACCTTCTTGGTTACAGGTTTATTAATGCCCGGAGGAGAATAGTGCAGCCCATGATAGACCAGTCCAACCGAGCAGGCAAGTCCCCATAGTGACTGTATTCAAGTCACCGCGAAAAGCATCCTCAAGCCATTCACCGGGAGGTCCCATACCTGGTAAATAAACTGGGAGTGAATGCTAGGAGCGCCTGGCAATTAAAATCAAACCAGTTTGTTTCATAACAACACTAATCAATTTAACATCCTTATAAAATGTTTAGAGAAAGTGACAGGGGAGAAAAAAGGCCAACAGACAAAAGTAACTCTTAAATCATATGCTCAGTTACAATATCCTTTGTACACATTCAATATATTAATGTTATTTTTTTTTTTCTCAGTTTGCCTTCCCAGCTCTTTCTGCTACTATGACCACTCCCTGGTGCATGGCTTGGTGTGGAATTGCTGTAAACTTTATTACCTGTCAAAAGGGCAAAGGGGTCAGAATCGCTTGTGGGACTCAGTAAAGTTCAAAGACATTCAATGAGGTAGAGCTTTTGTGTGCTTTAATAACCCAAGAGTACTTACGTTCTGGGCATTTTTTTGGGGCCCTGCCATCCTGGTTCATTATCTTAATAGTGGGCATTAAAATAGAAT